>PVJH01014526.1:0-56555 GCA_004026705.1 Nesogale talazaci | reverse complement strand
GGGCTCAGCCCCATTCCTCTAGTTTTTTAATGCTTCCTCCCTCCCACTATCACAACCCCAGATCCCAGTTCTGTGTTGCAGATAGACCAGAACCTATACACTGGAACAGAATAAGAGTTCACAACAGAGAATCCAGGAGAAATAAACAAATCCCTGAGGGTCAATAATGAGAGTAGGGAGAAGAAAGGGGAGCCCAATTGAAATGATCAATGTACAACACTCGCCAACACCCTAGCCCCCCCCAACAAACAACAGAAGCGTGGGTGAAGGGAGACAGAAGCCGGTGTAAAACATGAAAATAATTTATTATCAAGGATTCATGGGGGAGGGGGTGTGTGGCGGGGGGAGGGAATAAAGAGGAGCGGATACCAAGGTCTCAAGTAGAAAGAAAATGTTCTAAAGGATGATGGCAATATATGTACAAATGTACATGACGCAATTGATGTCTGGATTGTTATAAGAGCTGTAGGAGAAAAAAAAACTGTAAAAGCCCTCGATTAAATGCTTTATTCGAAGGGAGGAAAAAGGCAGCAGGGGGTCGATAGAGTATTGGGGTGGATGGTGCTGAGGTAGGAAACAAAGGAGCGGTGCATTCAGTCTGTCTCAGGCAGGCTGAACTTGAGGATGCTGAAGTGGGGAAGGTGGGTGTGACGCCCAGGAGAAGCCCTCACTGAAGGTGTCGATGTGGCAGTAAATTGCTTAGACTTAAAGGCTGGAACTCAGCGATACCAGCAATAAAAGGCCCCTGTGGAACAAGATCCGGGGAAGGGAGCTGAAACCCACCCCTTCTGCAGATTGAGTGCGTAAGCTAAAGAGTGCTGGTCGGTCCGGATCTGTTATTCAGCCCAAAAGTTACTATACTTGATCTTAGCCAAAAGATCAAGAAGAGATGCAGCCTGAAGCTTAATCTCTTTCTTTGTCCCTCTTAAAACATAAGTGTTATCTTTATATACTGATTGTATTTTTGTCCTATCTTCGTTGAAACATGTGTTGACTACTGACCAAAACAGTGTCTTTGACAAATTTTTTTTCCAAGCAAGAAGCAAAATGTCTTCCCCTAGAGACTTGGAATTCAGAAACAAACCCAGAAGCAGTTCATCGCAGGGCAGGGTTCCACACTCAGCTCCCTGGGGTGGAGAAAGTTTCCTTGTAGAAAACAAATACTTTGAGGCACATACCATTGTGACAGCAGCTGATGCTTTAATTTTCTTCATACTTCAGAAATCTTTTGAATTTCGAACTTTTTTTTTTTTTTTTTTGCCTCTGCTGGAGATAAAAACTTAAGTGAATTTTGAAGATTTGGAGGTACTGTTCACTATGTGTCTGTTTTCTTTTGGGTGAGGGGATTGGCGACATAAGTTCAAAAAGAAAGAACACTTGAGAAAGGCCAGGGCAGGTTCAGAGAGAGTTCTGCCAGTGCTCCTCAGATCTTTAGGGGAGGACACAGGAATTGGTCCAGGGTGCCCCTGGATAGCCTTTCCCTTTACTGTTTTTCTAATGTACGGTGGAGTGTCCTCTGAGAGAAACATAGTGACATTGTTTGATTTGTAAGACCCTCCTGCTCACGTCAAGGCAGTCATTTTTGAGTTGACGAAGATCTAGAGGAGAGATGGGGGAAAGGCACCTGGAGCATCTATTTTGTATACAACTGGCTGATAAACCAGGTGTCAGGTGCACAGTGCTGAATCTCTCCTCCAGAGTAAAATGTTGCTATTGTGTACCCTGCTGCTTCCTGCCTTCAACCTGGGGGTCGCTTCTGACACCCTTTCTGCTTTTGCTCTGTGGACATGTGACTGTGACATCGCTGAAGAATTCATGGCAGGAAAATCAAGAGAGTCCCCTGGATTGTTGAGTGCTGTGCCGGCCTTTCCCACACTGGTTCTCTTGTTCCCGCTGTAGGTGAGGTCGCTATTCTTGGCGGTGGAGGAGAGCAGAATGAGAAGCTGTGGAGCTTTACTAAGAAGGCCGCCCACATTCAGTTGGACAGGTAAAAGAAGTAGTGTCTTTCGGACTGAAGCATTTAAACTTAACACCTGCCTCCCCACCCCACCCTTCTTTCCTAGTAAAGGTGTTGTTAAGGGAGATTGACAGACGGTGAGGAGACTCCAAGAAGTTTATGGAAAAAATTATTTTACTTTTTTTTTTTTGGCATCACTGCCCTCCTGGTGGTCATGGGAGCTACCCAGCACTGCTCCTGAGAGCAGCCGCTGGATTTGAACCGCCAAACCTGCGGGCTGCAGTCCTGCACTCAACCACTTACGCCAACGGGGCTCAGCCCTCTTTTACACTCTGATTCCATTTGCCCCTGAACATTTTAGAACCCCTGCATATAGTTTTCAACAGCCCATTACCAGTATTGCAGCGCTAAAAGAATTGTGATTGTAACCTTTATTACGATGTAACCTTTGTGACTCTGTTACTGCCTATTTTCTTCATTTCCAATGTGTAATAGAATTGTCAAATTAAAAATGTCAACATGTGATTGAAAGTGAGCTGTGAGGCTGAGCCCCGGTGGCATAGTGGTTGTGCGCGGGACTGCAGCCCACTGGGACGGAGGTTCAATTCCAGCAGTGGGGCTGGGCCTCCTACTCCCACCACCGGAGAGCAGTGATGCCTAAAAATAAAAAAAATTTTTTTAAACCTAAAAAAAAAAAGAAACTGAGCTGTGATTCAGTAAACTCGAACTTTTGATAGAAACTTCATAGTTGTAATGCGTTCAGTTTTTGTGTTTTTATTTGTAGAACATCTTGCAAAGCCTCCATACCAGGAACATCATTTGTTGGGGGCTTTGTTATCCTTATAGGGACTGGTAGCACAGTGGATTAAGCATTGGGTTGCTAACTGCCAGGTCATTTATTCAAATCCACCAGTCACTCCCTAGGAGAAAGATCACGCTGTTTGCCTCCATGAAGATTTACATAAAAAACTAAGGAGAAGTGCTACCCTGTTCTGTAGGGTGACTGTGAAGTCAGAATAGCCTCCATGACTGGGGTTTTCGTTTTGGGTTGTGAGCCTCTTTGACATGTGTGACTGATAAGCCATATTCTTTATAGCTTAAAATCTCAGTTAAAAGCCACATAAATACTTGAGTTCTGTTTCCTCAGCCTGCCAGAAGTGCCCTTACTGGTTGATGTGCCGTGTCTATCTGCGCAGTTGGATGACTCGGTTCTGAACATAGTGAAAGACCACATTTTTAACCACGGAACCGTGGCGTCTCGCCCACCGGTGCAGATCGAAGAGCTCGTGGAGAAGCCTGGCGGCATCATCGTGCGCTGGTGTAAGGTGCGTGACTCCAATGCGTACAGATGGCTTCAACTTTACAGACTGGGGAACACTGGGGTCTTTAAAAATTCTTAATAATGATCACTGAATCTTTGGCTTGTCAGTAGGCTTCAGTTTTCAATTTTTAATTTTTTTGGTGGCATCACTGCCTTGGTGGGAGTAGGAAGCCTAGCCTTGCTCTCGGAGAGTTGCTGCTGGATTTGAACCGCCAACCCTGTGGGCCATAGTCTCACACACAATCACTAGGCCACCAAGGCTCAGCCTCCAGGTTTTTTTTTTGGGGGGAGGGGGGCGGGCGTTGGGGGCCATCACAACAAGTTAAACCTTCAACAACACTGTATGAATTTCCCATAGTGGCCACTGTTACCAAGAGTTGCCATTTTCAGACTTCATGTTTTTGCCTGTATGGGATTTCATTGTGGCCATAGCTAGTATTTCCCATATTACAAATCAGGTTGAATGTTTCATATATTTGTGGCTGGTTTTATGTATTTTCTAGCATGCTTATTCATGCCTTTTCCCCTTGGGCTGGGTTGTCTTCTATTAATTTTTAGGCATCCTTTATATAGAAGTGTTGTAGATGAGTGATGGTTTCCTTTCAGTTAGATAAGTGATGTAGTTGTGGAGAACTTGTTGAATTATGAATGTTTTATCTCCACCATTATTGTCCAGGAAAACATGCCATTTCTTAAAAAAAAGAAAAAATACCCAACAACAAAAACACTATCATGGAATTGATTCAAGCTCATAGCAAATGCATTAAGACAGAGGAAAACTCCCACAGGGTTTCCCAGGCTGTCCTCTCTGTGGAATGGAGAGTAGCGACGGGTTGGCCTGTGCTCAAACCCCCCAGCGACTCCCAGGATAACAACCGGGCTTCCTTTCCCATCAACAGTTAGCATCTCGGAAACCTACAGGGGTCACTACGAGTCGGCAATGATTCTAGGGTGGTGAGGTTTTGAGTGAGTGATTTTCATCCAAGCAGACAGTCACAGCGTTCTCCCAGGGAGTGGCTACTGGGTTCAGCCTATTGCGTTTATTTATTTATTTAATTATTTTTATTTAGGCATCTCTGGTGGTGGGAGTAGGAGGTCCAGCCATTGTTCCTGTGAGCTGGAATTGAACCTCCGTTCCAGTGGGCCGCAGTCCCGCGCACAACCACTACACCACCGGCGCTCAGCCCCCTATTGCGTTTTTTGATTAGTGGAATTTCTTCAAAGAAGACAGTATTTTTCTTATAATACTGGGGAGCGGGGCTGAGCCCCCGTGGTGTAGTGGTTGAGTGCGGGACTGCGGCCTACTGGGTTGGAGGTTCAAATCCAGCAGCCACTCTCCAAGAGCAAGACTGGCTTTCCTACTCCCACCAGGGGACAGTGATGCCCACACACACAAAAAAAACAAAACAAAAAAAGAAATGAAGGGCCTCAGTCCAGGGGATGCAGTGGCTGCAATAGTGGGCATAAGCTTAGGAACATGGTGTGGATGGCCCAGTTCCCCGCAGTGCTTCCTTCTGCTGTGCGCAAGCATTGTGGGTTGGAATCAGCGCCATGGCCCCTGCTCACAACAACAAGACCTCACGGAATGCCCACATCCACCATGTGCGCCTGGATGCAGCGCTCAACAAACCCCTGCCAACTCAAGTGTTTAAGCAGCAATGGTGAAAGAGGTTACGCTCTGGTCAACTAATGACGGAAAGTCCTTCTTCCTTAGGTTGACGACGACTTCACAGCCCAGGACTACAGGCTCCAGTTCCGTAAATGTCCGTCCAATCCCTTTGAGGATGTGTATGTCGGCTGTGAGACGGAATTCATCGTATTGCACATTGACCCCCACGTGGACTACCAGTTCAGAGTCTGCGCTCGAGGCGATGGCCGGCAGGAGTGGAGTCCTTGGAGTGTCCCCCAGACAGGTCATTCCACACTGGTGCCTCACGGTATGCTGTTGTTGTCTCCCTCCTGAAGCATAGCTACCGGTGACAGTCCTCGTGCTCTGTGTCAAGGGCAGCGCACCAACCACCCTTTTGTCTAAGGGCAAATCTTGAAACTGGAAGCACAGCATTTGGAACCTTACTGCTCACCTTACTTTATGTGCATTTTGAGAACTATCCTTCAGTTCTGTTGTCCAGAGTCCACAAATAGTGCCAGACCGGAATATTAGCCACACCGTAGACACAAGGATTCAGAACACTGCATAAAGCAATGTGTTCCCAAAGGGTTTTCTTTCAAGTCTTACTGTTTGAAAAAGCTCTCCCGTATGCCTTTGAAGGATGTGGGTTCATTCGTTAATTTATTCTTAATCAGCTTGAAATAAACTCTAGCAACTCAGGCTTAAGCATGCTTTTATGAAGCAGGAGATAACACTTACTTGATTTTCCATGATAAAATTGCCTGGGAATAGATGGGTGATTTTTTTTTCCCCAGACCACCGTTACCTGATGTAACAGTCTGTCACCAAACCTGTGGTTTTCTTCAATGTGCCTATGATCCTTTCCTACGTCTGAGCTCTAATTCATGCCTCTGTTTTGAAGACACTCCTCAAAGAGTTCTAATATTGATATCTTTGCATTTCAACAGAGTGGACCACTGGCTTCGAGGGCTACAGTCTGAGCAGCCGGAGAAACATAGCGCTCCGGAATGACGCGGAATTCTCCGGTGTTCTCTACTCCAGCGCTCCCACCTACTTCTGCGGGCAGACCCTGACCTTCAGGCAAGTCTCTGCTGAGGCCTCAGGGGGTCCTGAGGAGCGCTGAGTGCACACTGCTGCCCTGGGTTTAAAATCGTCCTAGGGGTAGTCCATCATTTAACCCCTCATTAAGGGTTACTTAGGCCATGTGTTAAAAATGCTCTTAAAAAAAAAATTTCTCTGCTTCAGTCTTTTTCATGTATTTGCAGGGTTATAAAAACTGCCCTAGATAAATAATGTTTGTAATATGCTGTGCTTACGCCAGATGCGGAGTAGGCATCTGGTAGGCCCCTTTGCCCCTGGGCCAAAAGAGTTAAACAGAATATCTCCCCATCAAAAACCAATCTTGTTGCTTGTTTTGTTTGGGGGCATCACTGCCCTCTGGTGGTGGGAGTAGGAGGCCCAGCCTTGCTGCTGGATTTGAACCTTCAACCCAGTGGGCCGCAGTCCCATGCACAACCACAGTGCCACTGGGGCTGATCCTTCAAAAACCAATCTTAAGAAGGAAAAAAACAACTTAGCATTTCAGAAGCCAAGAATGTTTCCCCCTCCCACCTTCTGAGTCATCACCAAGAACCCATCTCCAGAAGCAACAGCCTGTCATTATGAAGGTATTGTGTAGATGTAATTTTCAAATTTATTAGAAAGCAAGTCCCTCCTCCCACTTTACGCTTTTTCTTTACCCATTTCTTCTTTCATTTCTCTTTTGATTATTATTTTAAATGAGTTCTTTTTATTGTGAATGAGGTGTGCAAAGGCACTGATTTCTTTTTTTGTTTTTTGTTTTTGAGGGGTGGGAGTAGGAGGCCCAGCCCCACTGCTGGAATTGAACCTCCCTCCCAATGGGCTGCAGTCCCATGCACAACCACTACGCCACCGGGGCACAACCTGGCACCGATTTCTTTTTAATTTAGGAAATTCTTTTTTCCCTTGTTCTTGTGTTATCTGCGATGCATGCTCTGTGACACCATGTGTCAATAGCTCTCTTCAGGAACCACAGCCCAGTTTTGATTTCGAGAGTAAACCTTGTCTCCTTTTCCCTCAGCCCCATGTCACAAACGTTCCTCTCAATCCTGTCTGGAGATGATGGGGTTTGACTGTGCGGGTGGACCTCTGTTCGGCTCATTCTCCCTCCTTCCCTGGTTCAGGCATGGGGAGTGTCTGAACGAGTTCTCTAAGCTAGTGTTGCCTCGGTCTCTTCATTTGAACTCTCAGCATTTATCAGAATGCATGAATTTACGACTGCTCTTAGTTTATTACGAAGAATGACGTACCAACCAGCAACATCCCAACACAGAGAAGCCAGGAGCCTCATAACCTGGAGGCTGTTTAGTGATTCCCTCAATAACCCTGCATTTTCTAGCCTAACAACCCTTACTCTGCTTGCATGCCTCATTTACAGAAACCCTTGCATTACTGAATCTCCTGAGAATAGGCTCTCAGTTTCTGGAATCATCAGATCCAAACTAGATCGTTGAGAGCAGCGGTCCTTAACCTGTGGTTCTTAACCTTAGAGGTCAAATGACCCTTTCACAGGGGTCGCCCAGTTCCTAACAGTAGCAAAATGGCAGTTATAAAGTAGCAACGCAGTGAAAATCATTTTATGGTTGGGGGGTCACCACCACATGAGGAACTGTATAAAAGGGTGGTGGCCTTAGGAAGGTTGAGACTCACTGGTTTAGGTGATAATGGTCACCATCGTAGTAACAGCGGCTATGGCATGTTACTATTTAAATAGCTTTCGGTATGCGCCAGGTACTATACTGAGCATATTCCTTACACTAAGGACTCCAGTGACTCCTCACTGGCGTCACACAATAACCTGGTGAGACTGGGTATGTTGATTCATTCTAGGGAAGAGAAAGCCGAGGCTCATGAAATTACAGCTCTTCTCTGTGGACCACGACCTCTCACTTTGTAGGTCTCCAGAACTGTTAGTGCCTGTCCCCATTCTCATACCTTCCAGACCTTGAGAAACCCACAAGACTGACAACGGGGGCCACACTCGGCAGAACGATGACCCCGAACTCGGCTAAGCCCAGTATTAGCTAGGCCTTCCTTCCAGTTTACTTTTAATGTGGAATAAAAGTTTCTTTCTTGTCTGTATAAAGGAACTTCAGGCATCATCATTTCAGTCAAAAGGTAGGAAGGAGGGTATACCCCTGCCAATAGAAGGGCACACGGGCATGCTCGTGTAAAGGTAAACTTCTAGTTTTTTTGAGGATGGTTAAGATCGTTAGAGCCAGCAACCACCAACCTGTTGCTTGTGAAGAGGCGCCACCTTGGGGATCAGCCCATTCTGTCCATGCTGAAGTTTGTGCTTCCAGAAATGTCGAGCTGCGCAAGTTCACAAGCCTATGTCAGCTGGCTCTTGCGAGTCCAGGGCCCAGTCTCAGCACTAGGGCTCAGGTCCGCCATCCAGACCTCTCCAGGCTGTCCTCTCCCATCCCTGGCCTTCTTTCCCTTCCTTCAAGATTTCCTGATCTGAGTGGTAGTTTTAACTATCCCCATCCCACCCCACCCTCCCGCCAACTTTAAAACAATTTTTCTTTCTCTTCTTCTCAACCTCCATTCTTTTTTTTTTTTTTTTTTTGGTGGGGGCGGGGGGGGGCATCACTGCTCTCCGGTGGTGGGAATAGGAGGCCCAGCCCCACTGCTGGAATTGAACCTCCGTCCCAGTGGGCCGCGGTCCCGCGCACAACCACTACGCCACCGGCGCTCAGCCCTCAACCTCCATTCTTAAAAAAGTCTTTTCCTGTTGGTTCTTGTACCTTTCCATGATCCTAATAAGCCTAAGAGAGAGAGTCTGTTGTCTTCCTTAACCTCCCTGCCATCCTGCTGCTCAGACATGCATGTGGTAACAAATCAGAGAGAGAATAGGCTAGCTAGTTATCTCTCATAAAATTTTTGTTTCAGAAAATATTAAAAAATAGATGTTCTGGTTCCCTACTGCAGTGTCAAAAGCATCGCAAAACATGAGGCTTGAACATGAAGCAGCAGTCTTCATTACTTTGTCTCTGAAGCAGCATTTCGGACAGATCTTGGCAAGAGCAGCTTGTCTCTGCCCCTGTGTGATGCTGGCTAGAGAAGTTCAGCTCCAAACGGGGATCTCCTTCCAAGCTGGCTCACTCCTGTGCCTGGAAAAGTGGTTCAGGTTCTGAGTTCCTCTCCATTTGGGGCTCTTCAGGAGCTCTTGGGCTACCTCAGAGCGTAGGGGCTGGGTTCCAGGAAATGAAGTAGAGGCTGCGTACAATCTGATCAACCTTCCCCAGATCCCAGCTCAAAGGGAATGGAGAGAAAGTTTCTTTTTAATATTGATTTGTTTGGTTGCTGTTGATGGAAATATATAAGGCAAAAACATCACCAGTTCAACAGTTGTGACCTCTGCTATGTGGTGACTTTGGCCATGTTCTTTAAGTTCTGTAAGCTCCTTCTCACCCTCTTTTCAGCATTGTTCCTTTCTCTTTCACAGAATCTCTGTGCTCTGAGGTTCCTATCTTTGGAGTTACTGTTACCAGTAGAATTCTGTATTGCTAGGGCGGGCCCCACCATGAGACATGATGCCCCTTCACTGACCTACAGCACTAAGGGGAATAGCACTGGAAACAGTGTGGGGTTTGTGCCCAGTCTGACTCCCACACACAACAGGGTGAAACACAAAGGGAGTGCAACAGCGGCACGGGGAGCAAAGCAATGAAGTCTCCGAGGAATCCGAAAACAGGCTTCAGACCCAGAGGGCAGGGCACCTCATCAGACCTGATTGGGAAACCTTCGTAAAGGTCAGCAGACAGACCTGGAACTATTTATAGGGGTTTTAATTCATTTTTGTAAAATGTCTGTCTGTATAAAATAGGATTGTTTAAAATCCCAAGGAGAACATAATAGGACCAACGGTTCCTGGGGGACTTGGGAGAGGAGGAGGTGTTGGGGAAGAGAGGGCAGAGTCAACAAACTCAGGGACAAGGGAAAAGCGAGATTGAAAATCAAGAGACCTAAAATCCATGGCAAGGAGAGTGTAGAAGGTAGGGTTTGATGAAGTACTGTGTAGCGAGAGGGCTTAGAGTCAAATGAAGGGTGAACATGATGGTTGGATAGGAGGAAAATAAACGGAAATAGAGGAAAGAACTAGGAGGCAAAAGACATTCATAGAAGTATAAATGTAGGCACGTATATATCAAATATGTGATAGGGATATAAGTCTATGTACATACATTTTAACTATTAAAGTAGCAGATGGATATTGGGTGTCTACTCAAGTACTCCCTCAACACAATAACATTTTGTTCTAAAAACCTGACATTCTTTGTTGAGCGCCTTCCCAGCGTGATCACTGAAGACAAAATAGGGGTATAAGCTAATGAGGTACAGAAAGCTGATGGTGCCTGGCTATGACAAGAGCTAGCACCTGTGGACTTAAGGCGTGAAGGTAAACAAGTGGCCAGCTAGCAGGGATGCAACAGAGCCCACATGGAAGCAGCACACCAGCCTGTGTGATCATGAGGTGTTGACGGGAGCAGGTGTCAGAAGACCCCAAACAAACTATCGTATGGATGTGAACTATGGGGGTCAGAGTAGAGACCTGAAACCCATCTGTCGACAACTGGACCTCCCCTCACGGAAGGGTCACAAGGAAGGAGGGCGAGTCAGCCAGGGTGCAGGACAGCACTGATGAAACACAATCTTCTTCTGCTTCTTTAATGCTCCCCCCCACACACACACTCTCTCCTGACCCCAGTTCTGCCCTGTAAATCCGGCTAGACCAGAGCACGTGCAGATAAGAGCTCTCGACACGTAGAATCCAGGACAGGTAAGCCCCTCAACACCTCAGGACCAATAATGAGAGTAGCGATAGCTTGTGGGTGTGGGAAGAAGGGGAAGAAAAAGGGAACCCATTACAGGGGTCGACACATAACCCCCACCCAAGGGGGAAGAGCAACAGAAACATGGGTGAAGGGAGACAGCAGAGGGTGTAAGATAGGAAAATAAAAGTAATTTATAAATTATCAACGATTCACTAGGGTGGGGGATGGAGGGAAAAAGAGGAACTGAAGTAAAAAGGAGATTATTTTAAGATGGCAACATATGAACAAATGTGCTTGATACAATTGATGGATTGATTGTGATAAGAACAGTAAGCGCCCCCAATAAAATGATTTATAATTATATATAAACAAAATAGAGGGGCTGAGCCCCGGTGGCGTAGTGATTGTGCACGGGACTGCGGCCCACTGGGACGGAGGTTCAATTCCAGCAGTGGGGCGGGGCCTCCTACTCCCACCGCCGGAGAGCAGTGATGCAAAAAAAAAAAAAAAGATAAATGGAATTGATAATTCCCCAATTAGATTGATGAGGACAAAAAGAAGACACAAGCTACCAACAGTAGAAGCCTGATGGGCTGCCCACATTATTGTAAAAGAAAAATAAGGAAATTTTACAAAGAAACCTACATCAATAAATTTAGAAAATAGCTTATATATGTATCTACCATATAGATAGATAGTGCTTAAAAGAATATTGTGCCCCGGTGCGGTCAGGTAGCTCACTCCAGAGAAACTGGCGGAGCCCTGGGAAGAATTTCCTTTTCTTGTGAAGGGTGGGGGGGCCCAAAGATGGGCTAACCCCCAGCAAAGCACCCACATCTCGGGACAAAACAAATCATAATACGCAAGGCAGACATTTTTAACTGGTTAAGCTAAATTGTTGTTTGGTTTTAAGTAGTCTTTAGGATACATTTTTCTTTTGAGATCTAAAAGTTATCCCAGGGCAGTATTTCAGGGGTTTGTCCAAGAAGGTAGAGGTCTGGGAATTTGAAATTCTGTTCTGGATTAATCCCACTTTTGGTCAGGATGCTACTGTGAAATCTTGTCTCAAAATGTGTAATTGTAATAACTGAGCACCTTCCAGCTTCCATAGATAGACTCCGCTTCCACATGGGAAGAATATCAGTGGAAGTTGGGGCCGTGTCTTGGAACGTCCAAGTATTTTGCAAAGGGGTTGCTCAGGTTATACCGATCTGTTTTCATGTCTACCTTTGGCTTAAGCATCAGCATACCTTTTCTAAACGCATCTAAGCATGGCACCTCACCACCTTTACACAGGGCTGTACACTGCTGTCACCACTTTGTTGGGGTTTTTTTTTGTTTTGTTTTAATTTTATTGGGGCTTCTTACACCTCTTAAAACATTCCATACGCCAGTTGTATCAAGCTTGTCTGTACATATGTTGCCATTGTCATTTTCTAAACATTTACTTTCTATGTGAGCCCTTAGTATCAGCTCCTCTTTTTCCTTCCCTACCCCCCACCAGATGTATATATTTTTAATACCAATTGTTAACGCTGCACCTTACGAAAAAAAAGTGTTCCAGTTTAATTGTTCTTGAGAAATCCCAAAAGGTCATGATTAGACACTCGTTTCTCTCCACCAGGATTAAGATGTTAATTTGTTTTTTACTGAGTCTGAAATCCTGGCAGGGCCTTCCTCAGTCCCAGGGGAAGGACAGCTTTGCGGGTCTCTACTTTACCCAAATGAATTCTCTAAGGAGAGCGTGGGTAGAGCCCTTTAGGGTTGAAACGTGGTTTTTGTTACAGATGGGGGAAATCGGGAGAAGAGTTTTCGCCACACATCTTTGTTTTAGACTCGGCTGAGCTAAGCCAGCTGGTTTTCCTGGTTAGGTCCCTTTGTGAAGCTCAGGGCCTTAGTCTCGGGGTTCTATCACTCTCTCTCGTCAGTAAATCCGGTATTTTTTATAATTTTGAATTTTGTTCAACATTTTTCTCCTCCCTCTTTAGACCTTCTAGAATCAAATGTGGTCCCTTTCAGGACATTTGGGCGTGGTTCCACCTGAAGCTATGACCACCTTAGGAGACTGTTCTTAGACACACACCACCACCACCTAGTAGTAGCCTTTCCAGGCAAAACCAGAGCCAGGGTAGGTTTCTTCTTAGTGATCCAGCTCTGTCTTTGACTGGAATTCAAAGTTAAGCCAGACCTTACAACAGAGCCACAGCCAGCTAATGTTTGACCCAGCACTTAAATGGCTTCGTGTATGCCTTACATCCCGTGGAAACTGAGCTAAAGAGAGTAAGCATCCTGCTTGCAGGTGCACAGGTGATTGAAGCGTGGTACTGAGGCTGAGGCCACGGCCCGTCTGCTCTACTCCAGCCGTCTCACGGAGCCTGTAAGACTCAGCTTTTTCTCCAGTGGAGGCTGTGGAGCCAATGGAGGACACAGCCTGGCTTCTGCCTTAGAAATCATGTTTCCGTGAGCCAGTTTGGTTCACCAGAAACACACACTCATAATTTTTTGAAGTCATTGTAGCTGAATTCCCCCTCCCCCATCTCTTTATTGCTCCATTTAGATTTCTGAGGTAGAACCTCTTAGAGCATAGTCACTATTGTGTGCCCATCAGTCCCTTTTCCTTCTCTTATTTTCAAGGACACCACTTTCTCCTGCTTTTTCTCTCTAGCTCACTGCACATGCCTCCTCATAGTCCTTTGTGGTCTCTTTTTCTAACCTCCCCAGCTAAAGAATGAAGTCCTCCTCTTCTGGCGAGTGTCATCTAAT
This sequence comes from Nesogale talazaci, assembly GCA_004026705.1. Lineage (NCBI taxonomy): Eukaryota > Metazoa > Chordata > Mammalia > Afrosoricida > Tenrecidae > Nesogale > Nesogale talazaci. Next base: position 43,026 of record PVJH01014526.1, on the reverse strand, counting down.
CACATGGCTTTAAAGCCCTGCTGGCAGGCTGATTACGGTTTGCTTAACCGCAAGGTCAGCAGTTTGAAACCACCAGCCACTCCTGGGGAGAAAGATGAGGCGTTCTCCCCCTGCAAAGAGGGACAGTCTGTGTGCTTTGCAGCCCACTGGCCAGCCACACTATGGCTCCATATGCTCCACATGACTCCTCATGGAAGCCTCGAAAGCAGACATCCTGGGCCTGCTATCAATCCTAACCTGCACACATTCCATCTCTGACTGTTACGTGTGATACTAGTGGAGGCTTTTTGTAGTTGCAGCTTGTGGGGTTCAGGACATACCCTTCTCATCCTTGTTGCTGATGTTCTGTTTTGTTGTTTTTCTGTTGTGGTGGTGAATCACATGGAATAATGGTTAGTTGTTGGGCCGGCTGGGCTTTCCTTAGCGATCTCAGCATGAACTCCACTTGGCCTTATTAGTCCTATATAGAAGGAGAAGGCTTCAAAATGCTTATTATCAAAAAGATAATAGAATTGTTCCATGGATGTCTTAAAGCACCCTTAAATAGAGTGCAAAATTTAGTTTTTAATACTTTGTTGAGGATCTCTTTCCCCAGTCATCATGAGACATCTATTAAAATAACACATTCTGGGGAAAGACAGCAATATCATATATACGCCTCACTAACACAATCAGATTTGATTCTGAGGGCTGGTATCCTGGGGCAAGGAATGCCTCTACCTCTTGTGGGAGTGCCGCTTTTAAGTTGCCAGGCCCCAGGGCCCTGCCTCTTGGAGTGACTTCTGCCACTGAGTCACCATCAGTGATGCGCTCAAGTCCTTCCTCTTTCAATCCCTCTTTCTAACAGGCTCTGATTTGGCCCCACCGGCCACATGCAGCAGATTTATCTCGGACCATCAGGGGTCCTTTTTCTTTCTCTAGTCTCTGTCAGCATTTGGTCCCGTGCTGCTCACTCTTGTGCATTGCTGTTCATTTTGCCAAGAATGGACCCCAGCTGATGACCGTTAGCTCTTTACAAAAAGGCTAGCTGTTGGTTTTCTTTCCTTTTTTTGGGGGGGTGGGGTGGGGCATCACTGCTCTCCGACGGTGGGAGTAGGAGCCCCAGCCCCACTGCTGGATTTGAACCTCCGTCCCAGTGGGCCGCAGTCCCGCGCACAACCACTCCGCCACCGGGGCTCAGCCCCCCTCCCCCCCCTTTTTTTTTTTTTAATGTGACATCACTGCCCTAGTGGGAGTAAGAAGCCTAGCCTTGCACCTGGAGAGCTGCTGCTGGATTTGAACCGTCAACCCTTTGGGCTGCAGTCCCGCACACAACCACTACACCACCAGGTTCAGCCTTGGTTTTCTTTTCTCAGCCTGTTTTGTCAGAGACCACTGGCTTCAAGAAAGTGCATTGTGGGATGAGCCGCGGTGGCGTCGTGGTTGAGTGCAGGACTGCGTCCCACAGGGTTGGCGGTTCATATCCAGCAGCAGCTCTCCAGGAGCAAGGCCGGGCCTCCCACTCCCACCAGGGGGCAGTGATGCCCACAAACAGAAAAGGAAAGTGGGTTGGGTGTCTTTGCTTCCTCTTTTCTATTCCAGAAGAGCTTGTGGGGAACGTGCCTTAGATCTTGTTTGCTGGACGCCACCGCTGACTTTGCCATCCTAACAGCCTGCTTGCAGTGACCGTACTAGGGAGAGGACTGTCTGAGGGGAAATGCAGTATGCTTTCGGATGACTGTGGTAGCTGTGGAAGTCACTTGCCAGGACGCGATAAGGCCTTCCCCCTTTGCCTCTCCACATTCCTGACCAGACTTGCTGTGCCCAGGCCCTGCTGGCTGACATCGGACGTTTTCCCTCGTCCTTGAGCACTGTCCTGTTAGTGGCAGGGCAGAGTAGCTCTCTGCCTTCCCAAGAGCATTGACCGCCTTCCCCGCAGTGTGTGAGGGGGTCCATGTCACCTTATCCTTGGCTTACTGCTCTTTGCTGCACTGTAACCAGTAAGCCAAAGCCACACTCCGTGTTAACGTTAATGTGTTCCATTTATTCGGAAGGTGAACGTTTTTCATGTGTGTGTTAGCTGTGTGGCCGGATCCTTGGATTCGACATCTGTGCCCCGGGCTCTCACTGTGGGAAGAAGGAAGCCTGCCCTTGTACCTTGCTGAGGCCGCCCCGCTTGCCTGCCCTCAGAGGTAGCCGAAGTACAGAGGAAGAGGACTAGACTAGCTTCCTTCTCTTTGCAATTGCTCCCTTACTTGGGCCATCTTTTTGTTTTCTACAGTCTTTTGCCTTCAAGAGAATTTCTCAGCTGGGATTTTCTACTTTACTGTAGCTATATCACTGCTAATCTGCGCTTGAATTGGTTTTGTATGGATTGTCTCACATTTTTAGATGCGCTGGAGAATGCGCTGAGCTTCCTTCGACTTCAGAAGCCCTGCTCACAAGTCCACTCTGACCACATCTGTTTGCCACTTCCCAGTGAACCACATTTGGGAGCCTTAATGAATATGAATAATCAAACCGGCCCTTGGAAAAGCCAGTCTTTCCCACTAAGGTTTTCGGTCCTTGTGAAACCTGGCTGTTTGGAATAGAGGAAAGATTGTCTTATAACTATTACACACACACACACACACACACACACACACACACTTCATACTTTAGAATACATGACGTGCTGGCAGGTTAGAAAATAAAGCAAGGTCATTAGCTTTCCACATAGGAAGTTCGCTGAGCAGAATTGTATGTGATAATCATATTCATGAAATTGATGAATGTGACGTTTCTATATGGTTGGAGCGAGAGGATAAATAGAAATGTGCCTGCCATTATGGCCGTAAGTGGCCAAGAAGGTGAACCCTAAAGTCCGAATGCCTGAACCCGGGTCCACCTCTCATCCAGTCACATCTGATCATGGTCAGGTTTCTTCCAAACCTGTGTTTGTATGCTCCAGCTTCTTTCTCAATACAACAGGTCCCGCAATAATGATAGCGCGTGCCTCGTGGGCTATGAGGTCTTGCTGAGAGAGAGAACGTCTGTGCTAGAACAGAGTTGAAGTGGGCCATCCGGGCCGCTGGAAATTCTTTAGAAAGAACAACCGTGCAATGAAGTCACTCTTGTCAAAGGCAGGAGCTTTGTGGGCGGTTCTTGTTCGGTCCCGGTGAGTGTTTTCCCCATCTCAGCAACCCTGTGTGCAGCAGAACGAAACGGGGCCTGTCCCACACCGTCCGGGTAATGCTCATCTCGGTCCATCGTTGCTCGGGTACCATGTTTTACTAAGTAAAGACCACGTGACTTTTCTGCTTTCTTTCCAGAGTGGAAACCGTGGGACAGCCAGACCGAAGAGACAGTCTAGGATTGTGTGCCGAAAAGCAGAACGGCTATGACTCTCTGCAGCGGGACCAGGCAGTGTGCATTAGTACCAACGGTGAGAGGCTCATCGCTGCCCTTCTCTTTGAGTTAGAGGTGTGACGTTGGGAAGATGGCTGTCTGCTCACGTGTCACACCCGAATCGCAGGAGATGGGAGGATCTGAGCCTGAACGACATACTTACCGGGCCAGGGCCACTGTCTACCAAGTATGTCTAAATCCTTCACAAGTGATGTCATTTGATCCTTCTAACCACTCTTGGACCATGACTACTAGTGGGACAGCTATTTGTTAGATGATGAAAACGCAGACAGAACTGACCACACTCAGCATGCTAGGAAGTGATAGGGCTGCGACTGGAACCAGTCCGTCTCCAGAGGCCCCCTGGCTGATGCAGGGGTTACACGCATGCCGGCTAACTTGAAAGACATGCATGTGAACCCACCCAGGGCTCCCCGGGAGAAAGACGTGGTTATTTGTTCCCATAAGAATTACATCGTTATGTAATTCTTACATAAGGATGTAATTCTTAGCAGGGCTGAGCCCCGGTGGTGCAGTAGTTGAGTACGGGACTGTGGCCCACTGGCTTGGCGGTTCAAATCCAGCAGCGGCTCAAATCCACCAGGAGCAAGACTGGGCCTCCCACTCCCACCAGAGGACAGTGATCGCCCCCCCGCCCCCTCCCCCAAACAGAATTACATCCTAGCAAGTCTGAGGGGGCCCTTGCACTCTGTTGCTTGGGGTTGCTTTGATTAGAGAATTGACCCCACAGTGTCCCCCTCCATGTTCCACGTGTCTGGGGACACAGGTCCTCGTGGTCCAGCACTCTCACACAGATCCCTTCAGTTGGAGAGAATATTCATTTGTCTCTGTTCCTCTTTGGATGTATGTTCCCCAGTATTCGCACATTTTAAAATCCCTACCAAGAAATGCTGTTTTGTGGGCTGGGGATAAGCATTAGATAGACTGAGGTGACTTCTTTCCCTGAGAAGCGATCTTGCTATTGTAGCAAATGTGTAAGGGAATCCGTTTCCTTCTGAGGCTATTTTCTTGGAGAAGAGCAGAACCCTGGAGCCTGACATGTGAGTAAAGCTGTAACTTTTTCCCCTGCCCTGGAGATGGGAGGCTAATTAACATGTATTCCCTATGACCGTTGGCCTTGCCAACTGACTACACGTACACACTATTTATTGAATGGGGCGGGGTGGGGTGGGGATTTTACTGTGTCATTGTCTTTACTCTTACTCTTGCTATTCACCATATTTCTAAAACGTTTTGTAAAAAATGAGCTGTGCTGTTTCAGCCATCGAGATCCTGCTTAGTTCTCCTTTCAGCGCTGCTCATTTGTGAATGACTCTCGCCCTCACCATTTTCAGGTGCAGTCTTTGTGAATGGAAAAGAAATGACTAATCAACTCCCTGCCGTCACCTCGGGGTCTACTGTCACTTTTGACATTGAAGCTGTGACTCTCGGAGCCATCAATAATAGTGAAGGTGGAAACTTCAAGCTTCGAGTAACTATTAGCTCCAATAATCGAGAAGTGGTTTTTGATTGGCTACTTGATCAGTCCTGCGGTTCTCTTTACTTCGGATGCTCCTTTTCCTACCCTGGCTGGAAAGTGTTAGTGTTTTAGGTCTTTGGGGGTTATGGGCTTTGGTTTTGCAGGGTTTTTAATGTAGCCATCCTCCGTCCTGCTAAGATGTAATTGATGGGAACAGTTGGATTCATCTCTCAGATATTTGGAAGTGACAAGTGTTTACTGGATTCCCCTTTGGAATATTTTAGCAATAAGACACTTGAATGTTGTAAACAAAGCCATAATGCAGTCAATATTCTTTTTAGCGTAGTACTAATTTAAAGATCCCCTAACAATAAAATTCAAACCAGTCTTAAAAATATAGACTAGCTACCGAAAGGTCTGCATGCTTTTGCTTTTAGATTGGTGACTAGAACAGAAACCTCTGAAATATATAAAGGTCCTGTAAAAGTCAAAGACACCAGACACAGACTGGCTCCAATAGGCATTCTATCATGCGTTGTACTTCTCGGTGTCCTGACTGTTCTGCCCGTATTTAGATATTGAGGAGCCCTGGGGGCCTAGGTTACAGGTGGGGCTGCTAATCCCAAAATCAGCAGTTCAAAGCCACCTGCTGCTTGGAGAGAGCCTATGGAGGCGTTCCACTCTCATAAAGAGTTAGTCTCGGAAACCAACCCACAGAGGCCGTTCTCTCTTGTCCTCTAGGATCGCCATGAATCAGAGTCAGCTAGATTGCAAAAAGAGTTTTATTCTGATATTTTGTAAGCAGCATCAGGACCCCAAAGCATTATAATTTTTTGAATTTTGAAAATCGAAATGTGTCCAGTTTTTCCTTTTGACTCCTCCTTTGCCATGCAGGATGGGTCAGGAGATTCCTCACAGGGTAAAACTACTTTTGGAAGTCATGCTCCTCAGTGTTAGCAGTTTCACTTGAGTACACACACACACACACACCCCCACCCCCACCCCCACCCCACACCCCTGTGATCTGCTTGTACAACTGGCCCTCCAGATACCTTGGTTCAAAGTCATGGGATCAAGTAACTGTGGACAGAAACGATGAGGGTGGGAGGAGGTGGGATCCTGAAAGTCAGTCTTGAATCTGCTGCTGAGGAAAGCGCTGAATTCACAAGGACAAGGAAGCTGCAGCTTCCCACCACTTTGAAGACCTCAGCCCCATACCAGTTGAACACTTGTTTACGCGGCCTCTTTATTGCTACTTGGACTATGCATTCGCTTTGTTTTTGTTGGAAAATGGCTCCCAGCAAGCAATTGCATGGTCCAAGTGACCCCTCAAAGACCAAGAGGGAGCAAAAATTGCTAGTTGTATAGCAATTACATTGCACTGGTATTGGGTTAAGACACCTAGCGGTAATTTAAAACTTAGGAGGATGGATGGAGGCTGTATGCAAATACGACACCATTTTATATCACACTCAAAGACAGGGTAGCAGGCCATCAGTTCACTTTCCTAAATGGTCGTATGTGGACCAAGAAAACATCAGGTAAAATACTTGATCTTTTTTGTTGTTTGAAAAAAAATTATGTAAAATATTTATTTGAAGGACTTAGTTTGTAAAAATGATGCTCTTAACTTGCTATCCTTGCTGACAATTCTTTATATTTTGTTTAATGTGAAGCTTAAAAACAAAAGACATTCTTTTTGTTCCTATTGTCAGTAGAAAAAAAGTTCAGAAAAACAAGTTTGATTATTTTTGTAAGATAATTTATTAGGGAATTCACGTTCCCTCTTGGACAATCATGAACCTTTCCTGTGCCTTATGTATAAAGTCAGTAGCCTTTCTTTTTGGCCAGTGATTTTAGAGAAGCCGTGCTAGGACATAGACACCCTGTGTAGTGGTCTGTAACAAAATAAAAAAACCTGAAAGTTCCATGTGTGCATTTTTTTCCTTCCAGGAGATCTGAAATCGGATGATGTGATCCCAGATCTCCACTGTGTTGGTGGAGGGGGAAGGGCTTCTTGTGGCTCAGGTCATTTCAGCTCAGTTTGTTGTCACTGATAAAAGAACCACTGTGCTTTCTTCGTGGTATCAGTTGAGGACCCAGTGACTTGGCAGGTGACATGTACCCAGTGCATGGTGGCCAAATGAATGTAGATAATTTATCTACAACGGCTTCATTTCATTCCCTTTTTTCCAACATTTCTTGAGCTTCTTTATTTCATATCCTGGAAGAGATTGGTATCCTAAATTTATGTCTGTTGAATATGCCGATTCACAAAAGTGACTAACTTACCTTATAGACAGGAATGGATTACGCTATTAGGATTTGAAAATGCAGTATTGTTTTCCCACCCTGAACTGTGAACTAAATGGGTTGGGGTGTGTTTTTTTTTGCCATTTTTTTTTGGGGGGGGGCATCACTGCTCTCCAGTGGTGGGAGTAGGATTTGCCATTTTTTAAAAGGCCTACTCATTGTGTTTAAAGACCAAAACCAAACCCATTGCTCTTGTATTGATTCCAACTCTTGGTGTTTAAAACAAGGTTTCTGATGCTGGAGATCTTTCTCCCTCAGAGGGATAAATGGACTTTGAACTGTCCATTTTGAGGTTAGCAGTATTTTGCTTACCTGATATTGTCACCAGAACTCATTTTAAATATATAAACCAAACTTGTATTCCCTCTTTTCTTTTTATGGGTTATGCGGCTGCTTTTTAGAATTGCATTTTTATTTACCTGCAGTATTTTTTAGTGTACTGCATGAATTGCTCTAGGTCGGTGTGACATTGTTGAGTAACTTAGTCTACTGGAATCAGTATGCTGTTCTTACCCACTTATACCAGAGGGCTTGAAAGTTTGGGAAAATTACACTATTTGTTAGTACCAATTTTCTGTGAACTTTTTGAATCCCTAGTATAATTAAAGTTATTTTGAACAAGGTTTTTTAAAAGTTTATGGGAAGTTGGAATTAAATAGAAAATATTCATATCTAAAGCTTCATTAACTTATGCTTTTAATATCAAATGATTTTTAAAACTCAAAAGGAAAGCCTATGCCTATTGTATTTACCCATATTTTTGCTTAAGAAGCTTGAATGGCGCAGTACAGTGCTCAGCTAAAAGAAAGGTAGGTGGTTCACACCTGTCATCTCCAAAGATGTGGCAGTCTGCTTCCATAAATATGCACTTTACTCTAGTTCTTAAATACTTCCTCCCCTACACTATCATGATCTCAATTCTACCTTACAAATCTGGCTAGACCGGAGAATGTACATGGTACAGATAGGAACTGGAAACACAGGGAATCTGGGACAGGTGATCCCTTCAGGACCAGTGGTGAGTGGTGACACCCGGAGGGTGGAGGGAAGGTTGGATAGAAAGGGGGAAGCAATTACAAGAATCTACATATAACCTCCCTCGGGGATAGACAACAGAAAAGTGGATGAAAGACACTGGACAGTGTAAGACATTAAAAATGATTTATAAATTATGGGGGGGAGGGGTAGTAGGAAGGGTAAAAAAAGCTGATACCAGCCTGAGGCAAAAGCAAATGTTTTGAGGATGAGGCAACAAATGTGTTTGACACAATGGATGTGTGTATGGATTGTGATGAGTTGTACAAGTCCGCAATAAAATAACAAAACATCGCAGACTTAGAAACCCTATGGGGCAGTTTTAATATATGTTCTTGCAGTTGTACTGGGTTGGTATCAACTCAGTGGGAGTGGGTTATGTTTCCTGTATTCCTTTTATGATGGCCCAAGGTTTGTTTTATTTCCCTTTGTTTAGAGAATTTTGGCCATTATTTTACGATTGGTCTTCAGAAAATAGTTTTTGGCCAAGAAATTTTTAACTTCATTCCTATAGGGTGTTTTCATGGTATACTAACATTTCTCAGGAGTTCTAAAACTACATATCAGGTTTTAGTAACAAAACATGTAAGAGTAAATACAAGGTGTCTTCAAAAATTCCACAATTTTTGGGGGGCATCACTGCCCTCTGGTGGGAGTAAGAGGCCTAGCCTTGCTCCTGGAGAGCTGCTGCTGGATTTGAACTGCCAACCCAGTGGGCTGCAGTCCCGCACACAACCACTGTGTCACTGGGGGCTCAGCCCAAAATTCCACTCTTACACATTTCATTTTCCCATCAACTTCATGAAACCCCTCATACAATTCTTAGGAGGTACCCCTTTGTAGTTAAGTATCAATCAAAAAAGTTTTATGAAATTAGTTCAACATTAGTGTGATTTAGTCAGAACGTTTTTTGGGTTTTTTTTGGGTGGGGGGGGGGGTGGAAATCACTGCCTCTGGTGGTCGTGGGTGCTACCCAGTGCTCCTCCCGAGAGCTGTCTCTGGATTTGAACCGCCAAGCCTGCGTCAACCACTTAAGCCACCAGGTCTCCGCCACACACCTATTTTTAATCTAAAATGACTTTCTGTGGAATGGAGTACATTAATATAGGCAACCACCACCTTTTTCTTGGGGGGGGGGGGCATCACTGCTCTCCGGTGGTGGGAGTAGGAGACCCAGCCCCACTGCTGGAATTGAACCTCCGTCCCAGTGGACCGCAGCCCTGCGCACAACCACTACGCCACCGGGGCTCAGCCCCACCACCTTTTTTCAAGGCATTTTTATCTCAAAATTCTCTACCCAGTTACTTTCTATTCTTCTATCAGCTCTTGGGTATTTCATGTTTGGAATAATGCAATGAGTGAATTTGTGTATTTTACTCCCTACTTGAAAACAGTCTGAGAAAGTACTGTATGTTTCCTTCAGGTATAAAGTTGTAGTACTTGGTCACAAGTTCAGTGTTAATAAATCCACTATACTGATAAAGTATCTTTAACACTTGAATTTTCATCATTTTGATCCATTTCCTCAATGAAAATTACATAAATTACATTTATCTTCATTATGCTGACTTCTTTCCATTAACGAGACGTGTAACAATTTTTTCTAAGCCTTTTCAATTCTTGTATAGCATGCCTCTCTACAGATATGCACTGGACATAAACTGTTAATCCCAGCAAATGTTTCATTCATGAAATCATTAATAAGTGTACTTGAAAAATTCTTAGAAAGTAAACATCAAGTGTAAAGACAATGTAGATTTCCTGACCTATACAAGAGACCCTCAGAGTTCAAGCCATTATCTCAAATGTTGCTTGTTAAATATTAATAAATCAGTTTATAATAGTGATTATTTTTCTTAAAAAAGCTGTTTTTTGTTCACTGTCAGCCTGGCACATCCCTAGCAGTAGGTGTGCATACCCTTTCCTGCAGTGACTGGTGGGTTTGAGCTACTGGATCTTGTGACTAACAGGCCAACATTGAGTGCCAGCCGGGCTCTACCAATTCAACTGGGTAAGCCCCTCAGTCCTGTTCTCCAGTACCAGTGTATAAATTGATCCATCCGAGGGGGCATTTCATTATTTTTTAAAATTTGATTAAGTATTATCCCTATACAGAAATCACCACAAAAAAATGTAGTGGGTTTTTATCATCCTAGAGGTCTATCTACCAAAGTTCAAACGGGTGGATGTTTTCATTTTACCAGTGTGGTGACACATAAACTGCTTACTTCCTCCCCATGAGCCCCACAATCGTGTTCAATTGTAATATTCAAGAATTCTCTCCATTTTTCCTATCCAGTTAATTGACTCAACCAACCTATTGGACAGGGTAGAACTGCCACTGTGAGCTTATATACAAGCTGTAGTTGACACTGTTAATAATTGAAAGCAGGATTTCAATTTTTCTCAAGTAGTTATTAGCTGAATGCCATCTTTTTGTGTACCTTTTCTAGATTTTTAATTCTGGTAGCCAAGACAAACATGTAAGTACACGCATTAATCATACATAACAAAAAAGTAAAAACAATACAGCTTTTATATTATTGAACTTTATGTACAAAATCATTTGATTTCAAATAAAACATTTAATGTAAAAACAAAAGTTCTTTTAAACTGAATTTTTTTTACAACTATTGTACCATTCAAATGCTTTATCATCTTACATGATTTCTTCAAAATCTCTTATCAAGGGTACATATAGAAAAGCATTTTTTTTATAAATAGAAAGAGATTTTTTCCGCTTTTATTATAAGATGACATAAAAAGTTTACTCAACGAAAGTAATTTCATTACTATTTGGGGGAGGGAATCACCAACTTTTTGTGCAAACAATGCTAGCCTTCTTTTAAGCATTAAGAGCATGACTGCTTAAGAAATGACATAAGCAATAATTCTACACCTACATCTCCCCTAAAAAATCTCTTTTTCGTTTGTCCTTTTTACAATATGTGCACAGCTTTAGCAAACTAAAGCCTGAAAGAAATGCTTGCGATCCACTCCAGAGGCAGAGTCAGAATTTGCTGTAAGTCACCATTTGGAGAGCTACCCAATTGAAGGAGTCTGATAAAAGCTGCAGTTTCCCTCTTCCCTATTTTAAACACAAAAAGCAATGCCTAGGAACTTAATACTGGATGACAAATCACATCCACATTATTAAATAGTCTCACAGTTAAACACATCTTAAAGACCAATCAGTATTTACATTTTATAAATTTCTGAAGACACCATTAGAAAGCTTATATATCCCTTCATTAAACAAAATAGGGAACTGCATCTGATGGTGATGGAATGAAATTAAAAATACCTGTATTTACAGCAGCATTGATCCTTTATAAATAAAGAATATGAAAATGCAATATCTTTTAAGGATAATAAAAAATTGAGGTGATGTTACTCAACCACAGTGCTTGGAGTTGGAGTCAAACCCTATCTGTGGGGTGTTAATGTGCCAGTAGTGAAACCACTTTCTGTTGGAGAAAACCCAACTGCAAATATGTGCATAAGCACATAAAACACAGGGCAAAATTGCTCAAAATTATTCAAGTCAGCTTATCTGTAATAGATATTAAATCGTAAGATACATTACAAAGACATCCGTGCTAGAGGAAGAAAATGTGTGTGTGTGTGTGTGTGTGTGTGTGTGTGCGCGCGCGCGTGCACGCACGCATATTTTCTGGTTATTTTTATAAAACATTTCTCCCTTGAAAGTGGCATCTTAGATCTCCAACTCAATTCTCTTCTTGGTTTACAATCCTGTATAAAATATGTGGACAGTTGAATTTACCATGTGATTTACCTAATTAAAAAGAAAAGCCAGATACAGAAACACGTTCAATTTTAAAAGAATATACTGGGTGAGCAAGACACTATAATTATCCACATAAAAACAAATGGTCAGTAACTATATAAGCCAATATGGGATTTCACTGTCAACAATGTGAAAAATTAACAGCTCAAACAGGCATAAGACGAAGAAGTGCTATTTTTAAATTGTAAAAAGAACTTATTTAATATCATTTTACATTATCACTTTTCACTCCAAATTGTTCATTGATTTCAAATTCAGGGATCAAGATTTGATTACAAATAGTAATCGAATATAATTTCTCAAAAATTTTCAATTTAAAAAAAAAGGGAATCGCATTCCAATTTTCCTTCCCCGAGAAAATGTCTTACAATTAACTACAGAGTAAAGAAACAGCCAGTCACAAATGCTAACATTTAACTATTTGAAATAATTTCTAGATTATCAATTTAATATTTCATAAGATAATTGGCTTGAAAAAAGAAACCAGAAAAACTTTCTTTGAAGTATTGCTTTCCATGCTCAACTAGAGAATGTTGTGATGGCGTCAATAAAACAGACCTCCGTATTTAATGGTTGCGTAATGAAGGACCCTGACACAAATATCATTGTTGGAATCATTTACTTCATCTAACTGTGCCTGTTTGGAACCTATGATTTAAAACCACACACACACACACACACACACTCATTCACCCACTCATTCTCACTCATAAGCACACTCTTCCTAGAGGCTGAATTCCCTAGAACATAATTTCAGTGTTTTGTCCATAATATGGGGTCAGGCTTTTTCAGAGTTTTTGTTTTTTGCTCTGTTTTGAAACCCCTGAGACACCATCTGTTTCCAAAGCTTTCTCTTTTGAGTTAATTTCACTAAATCCATTTGCTGTCCCATTTTGTTCTTCAGGAATTTCTTCATTTGCAGGGGAAGCAGATTCTCCTTTTTCTAGTTTTTGCTGCATTTCACGGAGCTTGGTAACAGCTTTATCAATTGACATTATGCTAATAAGATTAAAGTCATGCATGCTGACTAGATGAAGCATGAAGTTTCGACATAAATTCTTCTTAATTATTTTCTGTCCATAATTTTCTACAAACAGCATACAGGCATGATTCATTTGATTGTCAGCAATAAACCTGTTTTGTTAAAAAACAAACAAAAATCAACGGCAAGATAAAGCTTTTTTGCTAAATGCAATAGTGATAACCATTAAAGAAATATAAAATCACCTCTAAGTAGTACAGTTATAGTGAAATGCTATCACCTGAATGTGCTTAACATTTTAGACATTTAAGGAGATTTCATTTAAACTAGAGCGTAGCCAGATGCCATTAGAAGGTGGTTCTTGTGAGGTACTGAGTCATCGTAATCCATGAGCGGGAGTAAAACTGCTCTATGCGTTTTCTTGGCTGTACTCTATGAAAACATGACCGGTTTCTTTCCCGGAGATTGAGAGGTAGGTGGGGGGGATGGATATTAACTTTCAGTCTTTGAGTTAACAGCCACACTCTCACCACTGCACCACCAAGACATGTTTCATTGTAATAATACAGTTTTTCCAAATGGAATTAACATGCTCGTGATTTCCTTTTATTTTGTCCCTTGACCTTGTCACACTTCCCTTTCTAACAGCAGTACTTCTCTGGTCCACATTCAAAAATTGGTCACAGAAAGTGAGGATTATCATGTACTTATGATGGTAAAAAGCCAGTGAGGGTGAGGTTAGATACATGAACAAGAAGTAAATGTTGGAGAACTAACTGAAATTAAACTGGGATATTATTGTAGAAACTGAAAGTTAATCACAGCCATAAGGTCTGCCTAGAAATCTAATGAAAATCTTAACTAGTTCACCTAACTCAACTACTTGTCACCATTACTATTCAGTGAACCACAGCAGTTTATATACAACAGATTTGGATGAAGGAACGAAAATGAGAACAGATTGAAGTAATACTAAGATACTATCTTGAAACTGATATATTAGAATAGGAAAAAAATATATTAGCCAGTTCTAGCTAGCTAGCTAGCTAGCTTCAAAATGTGGAAAATGGAATGAAAAGGTGTGACATTTTCAAGTTTATTAAAAAAAAAATTAAAAAATTAAAAAGGCATTCTCCCAGGAACTTTTGAAGCTCTCTCATTTACTTTCCATATAACTGATTTTATGACAAGGACAAAAGTCAGGCAAACTTTTCCTATATGGGGTTAAATACCATATGTACTCGTGTATAAGTTGAGTTTTTCAGCATGTTTTAAGCAGTTTTGTAGTAAAATTAGGTGCCTTGTTGATATTTGGCTTGGCTTATACTCGAGTATAAATGGTAGTAAATATTTTGAGCTGTGGGGACCACAAGTCATCTCCACTTTAAAAATGTAAAAACCAAAAATGCAGACACTGGACACCTAAAGCAGAGCTTAGATACCAATTTCTTTTCACTCTTCTGGAATAAAGAAGAAAAGGACAGCATTTGTCTCAATGATCTACAAATGAAAAACCTATAGATATCTGTGCTAGATATAACCCCTAAGTGAAGTTCTAAAAAGATAGAAAAGAAAACATGTATATTAATAGATAAATAATTCAGGCTGAGTCCCGGTGGCATAAGTGGTTGAGTGTGGGACTGCAGCCCGCAGGCTTGGTGGTTCAAATCCAGCGCAGCTCTCAGGAGCAGCACTGGATAGCGCCCACAACCACCAGAGGCAGTGATGCCCACCAAAAAAAAAAAAAAAAAAGTAACTATGTGAGAAAAGCCCCGCCCTAAATAAATAAATAAAAGAAGCCCCAAAGTCAAAAGATGACTTGTTTTTCTTTTTTTTTAAATCTCAGAAGCTGAATCCATGCATGCACTTATCTTCAGGTGATCAGCTTCGGAATATGCTTCCTCACAGACCTGCTTTTCTATGTTTTAAGTTACTCTGCCTTTAGCTGGTTAAAAGTCGCACTAAGGGAAAGGCTGCATTTAGCTCAGTTGATCATGGTCACTAAGATTATTACTTCAATGTAACTACTTAAGACATGAGACCTATTTTTTTGGAAATTAAAGATCAAAATCTACAATTAGTTGGAATGATACTGATTCTTTGAAAATCACTATTTTTACATGTAGTTATAATACTCTGCACAAGGATAAATTTTTGAACACAGCTAAAGTGATGAAATGTTTAATCAGAGTCTAATGTAGATTTATAGAATATAAAGCAGCAAGAGCATCAAGGTGAATAAATATTTAAATGCATTTAGAAATACCGTACCCATGCTTCATGACATGGAGATTCCATAATTTCATCACTTCTTTCTCTCCTTCATTAACATCAGAAAATTCTTCAATTTGCTGAAAAAAAGAAACAAAGCCTAATTAAATACATGACTACAATTGGTAGTTCTAAGAGAAAAATTTCAATCTTGTAATAAAGTGTTTTGAAGCTGACCCCTGGTGGCCTTAGGGGTTGTGTGCGGGACTGCGGCCCACAGGGTTGACTATTCAAATCTAGCAGCAGCTCTCCAGGAGCAAGGCTGGGCTTCCTACTCCCACCAGGGCTGTGATGCCACACACACACAAAAAAGTGTTTTGAAACATACAAGGCAACATAAAATAAACTATTTGTTATGAGTTTCCTAAAGAGTCAAGCAATGTGTAACAGCTTCTCTGTATTTCTTTTCTTTTTTTTTGTGGGCATCACTGCCTCTGGCGGTCGTGGGCGCTACCCAGCCGCCGCTGGATTTGAACCGCCAAGCCTGCGGGCTGCAGTTCTGCACTCAACCACTTACGCCACCGGGGCTCAGCCCAGCTTCTCTGTATTTCTAAAGCCCCATAGGAAGTCTACTTTCTTAAAAATTCAAGGGTATGCACAATGACCCATAATAATAAGTGGGAGGTGTTACACTTACATTATTTTTAAGATCTTTTAGAAGACATGTAAGTCTTTTTAATGCACAAAAATGTACATTCTATACAAAGCTAAGTCAGGAAGTTTTGCTACAAAATCACAGAACTCTTTATTAAACAAGTATTTCTAAATATTAAGCTATGGTTTCTTGACATAACTTGCATTTAGGTCTATATAATTTCTGATGGTAGTAATTCCATCCCTGCTTACTGGTTAAGCGCTGGACTGCAATTCCCAGCCCAAGGGACTGCATCCCCAAGGGACTCAAATGGTTTTCCTTTTAAATGATCGTTGAGGTAATAGGAACAAAAGGAAGTATCAAGAAGCAAAACAGGGTCGGAAGGTATAAAGTAAGATTTCTGATGAACTTCTCATAGGACTTGGCGCATAAGCAGAAATATACAATGCTATCATGGCGGGGGGGGGGGCAGTTCTTGGTGCAATTTTCCTAGCCTTTTCCTCAATAGTTAAAATTTTATTCTTCTAATAAGTCTCTGTGATCTTCTGATCTGACCTCTACACTGCACTGATTTGGCACAGCAGAACTCCTTGGAAGTACTATGTGACTGGACCTGTTTTTGAAGGCATGCTAGTGAGATTAACACGTCAATGACAAAATTTGCAGACACCCACTGATTGCAGAGACTTAGTCAAGTTTTGTTTGGAATTCACATATGACCTAAATGTCCAGTAGCAATACTTTTTTACTGAGACCAGGAGCATTGATAGTAAAAATGGGTTCTGCACTGGGTTAAGTACAAGGTCAGTGGTTCAAACCCATCAAACAAACCATGAGTTAAAGATGAGCCTTTCGTTTTTGGTTTATTTTTTGGGGCATCACTGCTCTCCGTGGTGGGAGTAGGAGGCCCAGCCCCACTGCTGGAATTGAACCTCCATCCCAGTGGGCCGCAGTCCTGTGCACAACCACTATGCCACCGGGGCTCAGCCGAAACATGAGGCTTTCTAATCCAGTAAATTACAGTCTCACAGGGGCAGTTCTAATCTGTCCTGTCTGCTCACTCAAGAGGAGTAGGAATGAACATGATGGCAAAAGGCAGAAGGTTTGGTTTTGTTGTTTTTTGCACTGAGACAAATTATTTGACTGCTATCCGATGCAAATGTAACTGTTCTGTCTTATATACAAATTCCACTTAAAGACAGATTTAGGAATTTAACTTACTTGTAAAATCTTGTACTGCCTCTATGTAATATGGTATATTCACAACATTCAAATCACATAATATCCTACTTCACATAATATATCATGGATGTTAATTAAGCAAAGTACAACTGTATTATATATGAAAATACACAATATGAAAATACACAATACAAAGTAAGACTAAGAATATCTGGCTTTGGGCTGAGCCCCAGTGGCGTAAGTGGTTGAGTGAGGGATTGTGGTCCACGGGCTTGGCAGTTCAAATCCAGCAGCGGCTCTCAGGAGCAGCGCTGGCTAGCGCCCACGACCAGAGGCAGTGATGCCCCCCTCCCCAAAAAAGAAAATCTGGCTTTCCAAAAGTTGGAAATGATGACTATAAAACACAGATTCTTGAATCCTTTAAATAGCACATTTAAACTGATCAAAGCTACTTTGCTCGACTCAAAACTCTAATTCTTAATTTGCTGACTTTTCAACAAATTCATTTAATCATTAAATGCTAAGAGAATTACTAATAATGATAATAATTACTGTAATGGTTTTTTCTCTTAGCCATTCGGGATCTTTTTCATCTTCACTATCGACTTCCATTTCTTGTGGACGGAGAGGTAAGCAGGTATCACTATGGAAATACAGACGATTGTGCCCACTACTATATGTTCGCTGCTGTTCTACTTCTCCATCTTCAGATTCTAGAAATTCAGACATGCTTGCTTTTGTTCGTTTTGGCCTAATGGGGGGGAAAAAGAGCAATGATGTAAGACGATAACGTTATCATGTCACTTTGAATTAAGATCAGCAAAAAAATTGATAAAATTACACTTCTTTTCTAAGAGTGACCCCACACCAACTATTCGAGTTAAGCATAGAGCAACTCTTTTTGAGGAAACACTCCCCCACACCCGCCAAAACAACTACAATAAAGGTTAATTTCTGTGTACATAATGCAAAGCAGAATTTAATAAAGTTCATATACCAAAGCATTAAAGTCTTTCTAGGTTTGTAAAATAAACCTAGAAAAAAAGAGATACATGGTGAAAAGGGGGTGGTTAAGTCACAGAAAATTCAGATGCAAACATGTATATAAAAGCTGGATGTTGGCTGAACCCTGGTGGCGTAGTGGTTGTGTCCGGGCTGAGGCCACAGGATTGATGGTTCAAATCCAACAGAAGCTCTCCAGGAGCAAGGCTCGGCTTCCTACTCCCACCAGGGCAGTGATGCCACAATAAAACAAAAGCTTGGTGTTTTCTTTTGTTTTGAACTAAAAAATCATCTTATTGGGGGCTCTTACAATGCTTCTAACAATCCATACATCAATTGTATCGAGCCTACTTGTACATACATTGTCATCATTCTTTTCTAAACAAACAACAAAAAAAAGGTGTCAAAATGCAGGTATACAAGCATACCTCATCTCACTATACTGAAAAGACACTGTGGTTGTTTTCTGTTTTTTTTTTTTTTTTAACTAACTGAAGATTTTTGGTAACCTGTATCAAACAAGTCTATTTTTTTCAACAAGGCATGCATACTTTGTTATATTTTTGTAATTATTATCTCACACTATTCAAACTTTTTCATAATGCTATTGCATAAACTATAGTTTAGTGTATGCATAACTTTTATTTGAACAAGGAAACCAAAAAATAGTATACCTTCTTTTAATCTTTTTTTTTTTTTTTTTTTTTTTTGGCATCACTGCTCTCCGGCGGTGGGAGTAGGAGGCCGAGCCCCACTGCTGGAATTGAACCTCCGCCCCAGTGGGTCGCAGTCCCGCGCACAACCACTAGGCCACCGGGGTTCAGCCCTTAATCTTTTTTTTTTTTTTTTTTTTTGGTGTGTGTGGTGGCATAGAATCAAACTCTGCAATATCACAACAGAGAAAAATCACAACAAAGCCCAATGGTAGATGAAGCGACATCCACTTACCAAAGGGTTTTGGGAAGGAGACAAGTGAGTTAAGGTACAGTTTAGCGACGATGAAAAAGACAACTTTTCTCTAGTTTTTAAATGCTTCCTCCCCCACACTATCATGATCCCAATTCTATCTTACATCCACCTAGACAAGAGGGTATACACTGGTACAGATAGGAACTGGAAACACGGGAAATTCAGGAAAGATGATCCCTTCAGGACCAGTGGTGAGAGTGGTAATACCAGGAGGGTGGATGGAAGGTGGGGTAGAAGGGAGAATCAATTATAAGGATCTACATATACCTCTTCTCTGGGGTCCGAACAACGGGCAAGTGGGTGAAGGAAGACATCAGACAGTGTAAAGCATGACAAAGTAATAATAATTTATAAATTATCAAGGGTTCATGAGGGAGAGGGCAGTGGGGAGGGGCAGAAACAAGAAACTGATACCAAGAGCTTAAATAGAAAGTAAATGTTTTGAAAACGACGAGGGAAACAAATGTACAAATGTGCTCGACATACAATGGATGTATATATGGATTGTGATAAGCATTATATAAGCCCCTAATAAACTGACTTAAAAAAAAAAACAGAGAGATGGTTTAAAAGACACTTTCAGAGAGAAAAAGCACCTTCTCACACAAAAAATTATATTCAGATAAAAAAACTAATAAAATTATTTTTTATAGCTTTAATCTCAGTAGTCAATGAACTAACATGAATGTGCCACTATGACTATAAAGCATGAAGAGAAAGAGCCCAGTCCCAGATACTGCTCTTGAGAATACTACATGGAGTTAGTAGTGACAGTCAAGCTTCTTTCTTTTGCACACTACCCAGGTGGAGTCCATCCTACTGCTAACTAAATGTATCCAAGCAACATGAGCTGGGAGACCTCGTTAATCTCGCTAAGCAATGCAACAATGCTGACATTAACAGTTGAAGCAAATCTAGTGAGAAGGTAAGAAAGCCCACTGCAATTAAGAGCTGGAAAAGGTTACAGAAGCATCAAAACGCCCCAGGAGAACTAGCTACTTCTAAAATAATGTTGCACTGGAAATTTCCCAGCTCAGTTGTGATGTCTGGCTTCATTCTGGTTCTTCTAACATCAATAATGGGGAGTCACACAGAATTTTTTTTCTGTGACCTTTTATTACTTGCCTGCACACAAGTATGTGTGTGATCGGAGTTCTTTTGACCGGGCCATTTCGACTGAAGGCAAATCCAGGTTGGCGATGAATATCCTGAGGATTTCCTGCGTAGGAGCCATCATAGCACTCATTGATGGAGACATCGATCCTCGCACCTTTTGGATGATACTGGAACACAAATAGCAAGGAGTTTAGGGGATAGGTTATCCTGCCTAAATATATATTCTTCAGTGTAAGTTTTGAGGGTTCCTAAGTGCTGAAGCCTAAAACTGATCAGGCACATCAGCATAGCGAACATAAAGTCAGAGACCCACAGTCAAAGGATTAAAATTCTGGCTGTGCCATTTACTAACTTGGTGACACGACTTCAATCAGAAAAACTAAAGAAATGAGGATTATGTGAGTCAATACATGTACAATATGCAGATGTTATTACTTCAAGCATGTAAAATGATTCACCCAATGTAATTAATGTATAGAAGGGGGTACCCAAAAAAAAAACTGAAATTGGGCTGGGCTGAGCAAAGCTTTCATAGTATGCATTTTTCCCTTTAGGCGAGCATCGAGCAACTTGCTCTGAGTTAGTATATCCAGTGACGTCGCCTGGGAAGGTTCTCTCTAGTCACAGTGAATTTTTCCGTAATACAGATTTGTGCAAACCTAGTTTTTTGTGATGGCCGATTTAAGAGAACAGCATATGGCTTTAAATTATGTTTCCTGCCTGGGAAAAATGCCACACAGACTGTTGTAATATTGAACACAAGGACAGCGACATGGTGTACGAGTTTTCTCATTTCAAAAAAGGTGCTATGTCGATTGATGACAAACTTTGTTCTGGATGTCCATCAACCTCCCGAACAGACGGGAAATGTCAACTCCAAGTGCACTTGGAATTCATTCCACCAGGTCAGACTGTTAATCAAGCTTTCTATTTAGAGATTCTGAAAATATTACCTAACCTAACAAAAAAGGTCAGATTTGTAGAGGACTGGTTTTGCCATCACAACAATGAACCTGTTCATGCAGTCATCTCAGTGTACTTGTTTTTTGGGGGGAAAAAAAAAAGCATGCCTAACTTGCCCCACGCTCCTACTCACCTGACCTTGCTCCATGCGATTTCTTTTTGTTTCTGTGAATGCAGAGGGACATGAAAGAACAGTGATTTGATGACGTAAAAGAGGCGGAGGATAAAAACGAGGGAGGTGTTGTCATCCTTTCAAACAGATGAGCTTGAAAAATATTTCCGAATAAAATTGCAGATTTCACAGTTGTAATAAATATAATGGAGAGTATTTTGAAGGTCATAAGATTGTTTTGTATAAACAATTCTGGGTGGAAAAAAAATGTTTTGGGTTTTTTTTTTTGGGTACCCCCTCATATAGCTCTCCTTCTACAAAAAAGACAGCACTTAACAAAGGGTAACTTCTCACAGTCATGTTGGTTTTTATTTATTCTATTACATTTTATAGGTAAGAAAAAGGTAAAAAGGTACTCACGACATAATTGAAGATAAACCTGCTATGGCAGAGTTTAAGATGCTTGAGTAAACTATACAGTTTGCGGCAGTTCAGAGTGCACCAAGGACAATGCAAGTCATCTCTTGCTTCAGTTTGTTGTCTTGTATTATTGTTATATAGGAACTGGGAAAATAAATAGAGAGGCACATTTCCAACTTTCACATCTCCAAAAATGTTTCAATCTCACCTTTAAAGTAATTAATGAGAAAAGACAATCTAAAAGGAAAACTAAGAGGTTTTTACAATTGAATATGCCAATGTACCTCATGTTACATTTAACTTATATATATTTTATATGTATGCCATAACAAGTAGATTTTTGGGCTGAGCCCCGGTGGCGCAGTGGTTGTGCGCGGGACTGCGGCCCACTGGGACGGAGGTTCAATTCCAGCAGTGGGGTTGGGCCTCCTACTCCCACCACCGGAGAGCAGTGATGCCCAAAAAACTAAAAACAAACAAACAAAAAAAAGATTTTCAGGATTACTTAACAAAAGGGGCTCAATTATGTTTACCTGATAAAATATTCTTAATTTCTGTCGATTTTCATTTGAAGTGTCTTTTTCTTTTCTTGTTTGTAGCTCTGTAGTCAGTGATTCTTTGACAGCTGAAAAGACAAACTTTTATGTTTAATGAAATTATTTGCTTTTTTTTTGGGGCATCACTTCCCTGGTGGGAGTAGGAAGCCCAGCCTTGCTCCTGGAGAGCTGCTGCTGGATTTGAACCATCAACCCTGTGGGCCGCAGTCCCACACACAACCACTGTGCCACCAGGGCTTAGCTAATTATTTGCTTCTATAGTTAGCTATAATGCTTAAACACTAACGGTTCCACAAAACTCTAATAGTAATCTTTAATACAATTATTGTTCTAATCTGAACTGGTAATAGAAAAGTTCCATTACATCAATATTCCTAATTACCATATATACTGTAGGATGAGCCAACTCAAATAACAGGTAAGACACCTAATTTTACCACAAAAACTGCATTAGAAATGTGCAGGAAAATTCAACTTAACCATAAGTATATATGTTATATTGGATGTTAAGTCTTTATAGGCATTACTAATTTTGTTTTTTAAAATTCAACCTTTGATGGAGGGAAGGTGGGGTAGAAAAGGGGAACCAATTACAAGGATCTACATATAACCTCCTTCCTAGGAGACAGATAACAGAAGAGTGCATGAAGGGAGACATCAGTGTAAGACAGGGATGCTCGTACTTTTTCAGCACACAAGCTACTTATAAAATGATCAAGTCAAAATGTACTACTAACTACAAAAATGTAAAATATGTATTTATTTTATTTGCATATTTATTACATTTATTCATACATGCATTGAGAATTCTTTATATGTACAAGGTAAGCTATGTACCTTGCATGACCATGAGTCCATATTGCATAACACAACACAATACAATTATGTACATTTTTTGTCATGACCTGAGTTGACTCTCATAGACTCGCACTGAATGGAATGAGCCAGGGAAGCATAATCTGGATAGCAGCTGTGGACAGCCAGCCTCAAGTGATCATCAGTCATGGTGAAATGGTACTTGGACTTCATGATCTTTCTGTTGGAAAGGCTGACTCACATCAATAAGTAGAGCCAAATAATGCAGTCAAGGAGGTGGCATATTTTCTCCTGTTTTGGTACTTTCCCTCTGTAAGTAAGTTCCAGAACTGTTCATGCACTCTGGACTTCAGATGAATGTTGGCTTGTAGTGTCAGAATCTCCCATTCTGTATGAAAGTGAAATGTTTTTGCCTTCTTACTTGGTCCACCTCCCCCATTCATTTTAATACCCGTTCTTACATTTGAGAGAAAAAAAAACCAAGGTCTAAAAATTGGCAGTAACTTGTTAGTTTTGCTGCACTTAGGGCAGTTGTTTTTGTTTTCGTTTTTGGGGGGAGGGGAGGGCATCACTGCCCTCTGGTGGGAGTAGAAGTGCGCAGTTGTTTGTACATGCATTTGTCACCTAAGATTTCATCTGATTGGCTGCGCTGAATATCAATTAAGTACTTGATTGATGATAAGATTATGTCTATTTTTTTAATGCCATGTAATCTATACACACTACTTTTTTTTTTTTTGAAATTGTGAAGATTTAATTCTGCTTAGGTTAACAATCACTGCCCATGGAAACAGCAGTACAGAAATCCAACTGCATTGGGACAATCTTTTATAAAAGACCTCATTAAAGTGTTAGCAAGAAAAGATACTTTGAAGACAGTGCACCTGCCCAATCTATGGTATTTTTCAGCCTCCTCATATGCTTATAAAAACTGGACATTGCACCCTGACTGGCTTGTCTCTTCCCTAAGACCCTTCTGTATGGGGATGTCCAGTTGCCTACAGTAGGGCTTTGCATCCCCATTCTGTACTCCCATTATTCACAATGATCAGATTTTTTCTTTGATGCTTGATACCTGCTTCTTTCAATATCTTGTGATCACACAGGCTGGTGTGCTTCTTCCATGTGGGCTTTGTTGTTTCTCAGCTAGATGGCTGCTTGTTTATCTTTTAGCCTTTAAGACCTCAGACTTTATATCTTTTGATAGCTGGCACCATCGGTTTTATTTGCCACATTGGCTTTTGCACCTGCTTTGTCTTTAGCAATCGTGTCTGGACAGACTGGAATACACACTACTTTTGTGATCGACAAGTAGATCACAATCAACACATTAAGTACCCCTGGTGTAAGATATGACAAAATAATAATTATAAATTATCACGGGTTTATGAGGGAGCAGGGAAAGATGGGAAAAAATGAGGAGCTGATACCAAGGGCTCAAGAAAAAAGCAAATGTTTTGAGAATGATCAAGGCAACAAATGTATAAATGTACAACACACAATGGATGTGCATATGGACATAGTTGTATGAGTCCCAATAAAACGATTTGTAAAAATTAAAAAAAAATTATATATATGCAATTCATCCCTTTGTCCTAACCCACTTTAAAAGTAACTCATATAATTACTTTTATCATTATTGGTCTAACATTAAGTGATTAAAAACTGTTTGTATAAAAATTATCCGGCTGAGCCCCGGTGGCGTAGTGGTTGTTTGCAGGATTGCAGCCCACTGGATGGAGGTTCAATTCCAGCTCCACAGGAGCAAAGGCTGGGCCTACTACTCCCACCACCAGAGACCAGTGATGCCCCAAAAAAACAAAAACAAAAAAAAAATTACTCTGGGCTGAGCCTCGGTGGCGTAGTGGTTGAGTGCAAGACTGCGGCCCACGGGCTTGGCGGTTCAAATCCAGCAGTAGCTCTCCAGGAGCAAGGCTGGGTAGCTCCCAAGACGACTAGAGAGCAGTGATGCCTCCTCTCCCCACCAAAAACATTACTCCAAAAAAAAAAATACTTCAAATCCAAAAGATAATCACTAAAAATTATAATAGTGTATTTTCTTTCAGAATTGAGAGAAAAAGTTTTCCCGATAAAAGTATTGCACATATAAAGGGGGTTTCAAAGACTCGTGTAAAGTTATTTTATTATCTTTCATTTCCATTGCTTCACAAGTTTTTGGCAGTTCCAGTTCACCCATTCCCCCTATCCTCAGTATAAATTAGTGTATCTCCTTTGGGGGGATGCTTGTTCGAGACAAACTTGTTAGTCACTAAAGACTCAAAAGACGGGGCTGAGTCCCGGTGGCGGAAGTGGTTGAGTGCGGGACTGCAGCCCGCAAGCTTGGCGGTTCAAATCCAGCAGCTGCTCTCAGGAGCAGTGCTGAGTAGCTCCCACAACTATCAGAGGGCAGTGATGCCCCCCCTTCCAAAAAGGACTCAAAAGTCTATTTTAATTTTAATTTTCCTCCTTTTATATGAAAATCATTTTATTGTTATCATTTATAACAATCCAGAATTCAATTATAAGTTTGAGGGATAAAGAATCTGGATTTTTTTTTCATCTTTGGTTTTCAAGAAACATACTATACATATTTACACAGTCCACCTCAAGAAATGAAATCAACAACAATGTCCTGTTAAACCCTCCATATGTTATTGCTATTTTATGCACACATTGCCCTATTTTCCTGGGAGGAAAATTATTCGTACAGGGTGTGAACTTAAATTTTTTCCCATTCCAGGTGTTCTGGTACACCTGCTACATTTCACAAATTCAGATCTGTTAGCTACACTTCATTGATCACCACTGAACTGGGAATAACTAGTCTGACACCCTAGTTTTTTGTTTTTTGTTTTTTGGGGGCGGGCAGGCATCACTGCCTCTGGTGGTCGTGGGCGCTACCCAGTGCTGCTCCTGAGAGCCGCCGCTGGATTTGAACCACCAAGCTGGGCCGCAGTCCCACACTCAACCACTTATGTCACTGGGGCTCATCCCCACCCTAATTCTTTTCAAAAAATCATTTCACTGGGGCCTTGGGCTTTTACAACTCTTATCACAATCCATACATCCACCTATTGCTGACACCCTAATTTTTGTATTAAGTCTGTGTGAAGTAACCACCAGAGGTAATGCTGACATGACATCCTGATTATTAAGTTATTGTAAAAAGAAAAAAAAGAATTATTGTATTTATACAGAGGTATGTCTTACATGACTATCCTATGTAGCACAGTTTCCAGAGATTAGTGTCATACATGTTTAGTTCAAAAGTTTATAGAGTAAGATCATCAATCAAGACTTCAACACAAAATTAACATTTAACACAGGAAAATCTGAATTGACTCACCTGTCTAATAAGTCAAATACTATTACCAAAAACTAATTATGTGAAGAAAGTGACAGTACTAACTCTGTAAAACTTTACTTTCACAAAAAGATGTTTTTCTTTTTTTTTTTCCCCCTGGTTTTTATTGGGGGGGGCATCACTGCCTCGGGTGGTCGTGGGTGCTACCCAGTGCTGCTCCTGAGAGCCGCCGCTGGATTTGAACCGCCAAGCCCGCGGGCCACAGTCCCACACTCACCCACTTATGCCACCGGGGCTCAGCCCAAAGATGTTTTTCTTACCAATGGTTTGAGTTGGTTTCACTGAACCAGGCTTGTTTTCTTGATGGAGACTCTCTGAATTTCTAGTGGCAAGAGGTTTGGCAATAGGAGCTGTAGATTTATCATTGGTCTCTCCTGTCCAACGAAGAGTGAATTGCAACGTAGGTCCCTGAGAAAATGTTTCAAATGGAGGCAGCCTCTAAAAAAAGGAAAAAAGAGAAAAAAACAAACAAACATGAAAAAGACTTAAGAGTTACACAGTAAATTTAAGTTATAGCAATCTAAAAAATAATTCAGTATGATGTCATATAAAAAACTCTCAAGAACAAAAACTCTGACTGAAAACCTATCGGGAAGGCCAGGAAAGTAAAATAAATGTTTAAACAAGAGGCACTGCAGAACTGTAGTGGCTCAGGATGCCTAAAGGGACTGCTACTTACCAGCAATTGTTAAATTGTTGCATTTATGAAGTAATGGTCCAGCAAAACTATTTTCAGATTTTTCAAAATCCAGAGTCCAAAATTACATGGGAAATCTTCCTAATTTTAAATGTAGTAAGTAACTCAAAAGACTTTCTAAAACGTGATACTTAAATGCATGTCTCTGCTCTTATACTTGCAATTTGCTTTTGCTTCTTAACAGCTGCAGCAATTATTCATTTTCCTTGACGTTTCTCAGCTGCTCTGGCAATAGCTTTTCTCTTGGTCTGTCTTGGGTCCCTGAAGCACCGTTTGCTTTCTTTCTCCACTTCTCTCTTGGTCTCAGATCTGACCTAACCTTGCTCAATCTCCCACTTAGCCTCCTCTCAGGATTCGACCTCAGGCTGATGATCCCCAAACTCTATTCTTTATACTTGAGCTCGGAACTCATTACCTCCCCTTGTTTCATGGATATTGTCATTGTACTAGAGCATATTTATAAATAAATTCTAAACTTTCCATTTGAGGTACAATTATTTTTATTCCTATAATTATCATTATCATTCTACTAATAAGCCTATACTAAACTAAAAACAAATTAAAAAAACCTGGAATCATATTGACTCCCATTTCACTTCTCATCACCAAATCCCTAAGGGAATATCTATACTTTCTTTTCCTTCAATAATCACAACAGTATAGCTTTCTACTGCCTTCTTAGCCCCCTGTGCCCCCCACCTCACACACACACCAAGCCTTATATAGTCAAAACCACCAAACTCACTGCCATTACCTCAATGCTGAACTCATAGTAACCCCACAAGACAGGGTGGAACTGTGAGCTTTGGAGCCTCTAATTGCACAGGAATACAAAGTCCTGTCTTTCCCCCACAGTGCAGCTAGTGGTTTTGAACTGGTGACCTTGAGCATAGCAGCCTAACACATAAGCACAAACTTTATATAGAAGATAAAATAAATCTCATAAATTCCTTTCTTCTGTATGATTCTCGTTTCTACATACCTTCCATGGGCTTGTTTTTAAACTGCCACATAGGACTAAACGACTATATCTATCTTTATCACAAATACTTTAAATTGGAACAAGTTAAATGTGCAAACAAAAAAGAAAGACTGCTGAGTCCCGATGGCATAAGTGGCCCGCGGGCTTGGTGGTTCAAATCCAGTGGCGGGTCTCAGGAGCAGCGCTGGGTAGTCCCCACGACCACCAGAGGGCAGTGATGCCCCTCCCCGCCAAAAAAAGAAAAAAAGAAAAACTGGTCTACACAGACCATATCAAGGAGTGTAGCTCATAAAAATAATAATAATGCAGAATATGCACACACAAGTATATTCATTACATGTTTAAAATGTTAACACTCAAATATCCTAACCATTACAATGTGGTTGGTGGTTTAGTCAATCACAGGACATTTACTTAAAAAAATACAGGGTTGAGCCTCAGTGGCGTAGTAGTTGCACGCAGGACTGCAGCCCACTGGGATGGAGGTTCAATTCCCGCTCACAGGAGCAAAGGCTGGGCCTCCTACTCCCACCACCAGGGCAGTGATGCCTTAAAATAAAAATAAATAAATAAAAAATACAAAAAAGCCCAGAGCTTTTAAAAAGAAAATCAGTATGTTCTAGGTAAGAAGGGTGTCCATTTTATTATGCTATAAACTACAATAAAATCTTATATAATCCTTATTTTCTCACACTTCAAAGAACAAATTTAACTAAAATATTTATAAAAATAAATGCCTGTATGCCTGTAGGTAACTCAAAATTATAGGCAAGTGAAAAATTGGAAAAATTATTTGATGTCCCATAACCTAGAAAGGTCACAGCATAATAATCTCATATGAATGGAGTTATGTATATTAACATGTAAAAACTAAATATCAGAAAATGTTATCTTCCAAGTGTCATAATCACTCTTTTTAAAAATTAAATATTTTTTAGCCTAAGACATAGACAATCTGGATTATTTCTTTTTTTCTTTTTCTTTTTTTTTTTAGTTTTTTGGGCATCACGGCTCTCCGGTGGTGGGAGAAGGAGGCCCAGCCCCACTGCTGGAATTGAACCTCCGTCCCAGTGGGCCGCAGTCCCACGCACAACCACTACGCCACCGGGGCTCAGCCCTGGATTATTTCTTAATTTTCACAATGTTTGACTATATTGGGTGCCAGAAGTTACAATACATTTTTTTTTTAGATAATTTCTGGGTTTACATTTCTGAATAATTCCTGGATATCTGTGAGTTAACAGGCTTCAGGTTCAATTAACTCAACTTTTTTTTTTACCTTAATAAGCTCTACCGGGACTGAGCCTCGGTGGCGTAGTGGTTGTGCGCGGGACTGCGGCCCACTGGGATGGAGGTTCAATTCCAGCAGCAGCACCACAGGAGCAAAGGCTGGGCCACCTACTCCCACCACCAGAGGGCAGTGATGGCCCCCCAAGAAATAAGTAAAATATAAGCTCTACCTCTAACATGTCCAACATTCCTTTATGATGATTTGGCAACCATTCTCTACATCAGAAATCTAATTTCTCTCAATTCCTCTGCTTCATACATGCAATGATAACCAAATCTGATAAGGTTTTCTTTTGAAAAATTTCTTTCTCTGGACCATTGAATTCTAATGTATATTTCTTTTTTTTTCCCTCCACAATCACACTTTTGAAAGGCTGTTTAGATTTAGGCTGTTCTAAATGTCTCATGATTTGAAAAATACTAGTAACTTCTTTTTTTTTTTTTTGGGGGGGGGGGGGGGGCATCACTGCTCTCCGGTGGTGGGAGTAGGAGGCCCAGGCCCAATGCTGGAATTGAACCTCCGTCCCAGTGGGTCGCAGTCCTGCGCACAACCACTACGCCACCGGGGCTCAGCCCCAATACTAGTAACTTCTATGTACATCTTTTAACTTAACCACTAATTCCCTTTAACAGATTCTAGACATAGAATTACTGTCAGAGACAATGGCCCTTTCTGAAAATTTATGGAAAAATTAAATGAAAATATAATAGAATTTACCCATAAACTTTTATTTAGCCCCCTCCTACAACCTGAATGGCTACATATACTTACATCAAAGTATTATTTTAGATTGATGGGTCCTCACACCTCTACCACAAGAAATTACCAATCCTTTTAATCATTGTCAAACTAGCTAAATTATCTATCTGATTTGCAAGTTTCTTTTCTTTTCTTTTTTTTTTTTTTTTTGGCGTCACTGTCCTGGTGGTGGGAGTAGGAGGCCCAGCCTTTGCTCCTGTGAGCGGGAATTGAACCTCCATCCCAGTGGGCCGCAGGCCAGCGCACAACCAGTACGCCACCGGGGCTCAGCCCGCAAGTTTCTAAATATCAATAAAGTCGAGTATCTTTTCAAATACTTACTAGCCATATATAGTCTTTATAAGCACTGCTTGGTTATCCTTCACTTATTTTTCCTACTGAATTCTTATCACCTTTTTGTTAACGACTTACAAAACTGTACTCATAGTCGCTCTTTGTACATTACAAATTATTTCCCCCTCCATCATATAAGTAATTTCTTTTTATCTTACATTTCTTTTTTTTCCCCTATTATCACTGCCCTGGTGGGAGTAGGAAGCCTAGCCTTGCTCCTGGAGAGCTGCTGCTGGATGTGAACCTTCGATGCTGTGGGCTGCAGCCCCGCACACAACCACTGCGCCACCAGGGCTCAGCACCTTTACATTTCTTTGTAATATACAAACTACACATTTTTGCTAGTCAAATTTTTTACTATGTGCTTCCAGCTTCTGTATAACCCTTTAAAGGGCCCTTTTCGGGCTGAGCCCCGGTGGCGTAGTGGTTGTGCGCGGGACTGCGGCCCACTGGGACGGAGGTTCAATTCCAGGAGTGGGGCTGGGCCTCCTACTCCCACCACCGGAGAGCAGGGATGCCCTCCCCCACCCTCCCCCCCAAAACTAAAAAAAATAAAGGGCCCTTTTCAGCACGTGCATAATGATATTTGCCTAAATATTTTTCTGGAGTTAGGTAGTTTTAATTTTAACATTTGTTTTTGAGCCTTTTGGAATTTATTATTTATAAGTTTATTTCCAGATGTTTAGAGATCAATGAGTAAAAAGTTCACTATTCCCACACAGTAAATTCTACTATTTAATAGTAAAGATTCTCCTACAACTTTCCCTAAAACCGTATGTACAACAGGAGAAATCCCGCCTGGTCCTGTGCCATCTTCACACTTGTTACCTTTACACCCTCGGTTGCAGGGTGCTGCCTGTCAGGCTACCTTCCAATTCTTTGCTGACCCCCTACAACTTTACTGAGTATTATTATTAATTACTCTTCTAATGTAAACAGAGACTAATTTTAAGACCTAAGGACATTCTTTTGAAATTTTATTTCCAAATACATGGAAGTGGTAAATTTAGAAGTAACTGAATAATTTTTATTTTCTTGACTTTACCAATACAAGAAATATATGTATGTCTATTTAGTCTTTCTTTCATGTCTCTTAAAAGTTAAGTATAGGGCTGAGTCCTGGTGGCGTAGTGGTTGTGCGCGGGACTGCGGCCCACTGGGATGGGGGTTCAACTCCAGCAGTGGGGTTCGGCGTCCTACTCCCACCACCAGAGAGCAGTGCTCCCCGCCCAAAAGTTATGTATGCTAGCTGAGCCCCCGTGGCGCAGTGGTTGAATGAGGGACTGCGGCCCACAGGGTTGGCAGTTCAAATCCAGCAGCAGCTCTCCAGGAGCAAGGCTGGGCTTCCTACTCCCACCAGGGCAGTGATATAAAAAAAAAAAAAGTTACATATGCTTTATTTGAATTGTACCAATTTATTGAAAATTTTATTACTAGTCTTCACATATTACGTACTGTTGTGACTAGGACTTAATAGAAATTAATATTATTGAACATTTATTTTGTCAGGTATGATTGCAAAGCACACTCTATTAAAAATAAACATCATGGGGCTGAGCCCCGGTGGCGTAGTGGTTGTGCGCGGGACTGAGGCCCACTGGGACGGAGGTTCAATTCCAGCAGTGGGGCTGGGCCTCCTACTCCCACCACCAAGAGCAGTGATGCCCCCAAAACAAACAAACAAAAAATAAATAAGTATCATGTAACCCATCAATTCTTTTTTTTTTTTTTTTTGTGGGCATCACTGCCTCTGGTGGTCCTGCGCGCTACCCAGCCACCGCTGGATTTGAACCGCCAAGCCTGTGGGCTGCAGTTCCGCACTCAACCACTTACGCCACCAGGGCTCAGCCCGTAACCCATCAATTCTATGTGTTTTATAGATGATTAAACCATAAAATTAGTAATTTGTAAAATTCCTCATAAAAATAGAACTGTATTTGAACTCAGGTAATCTGGCTCCAAGCATGATGCTTTCCATTTTAAATACTCTGACTACATCATCCTTTACTTGTTTTTCAAATTACAGAAATTACAGGATTACTTCCACAGAAATTGCTACTTGAGGAAGAAAACATCGATCACAAGTGGGATCTCATAATTATAACACAGTCAATCTTCTCAGTAGTCCGTACCTTCCCATCAAGAATAGTTTCCCATGTTGCTCTTTTCTTGCTTATCGGACATTCTTCCATTTCCTGCATGGCTACTTCATATTCCCCATCTAAAAGCTGTAAGCGCCTGTTGATGAACACAAACACTTTAGAGTAACCTGTATTAAATTTGTGTACACAAATTGTACATATCTAGATTGCTAACAATTTTACTGATTTGCATTAACTATAAAATTAGATAATTATTCCTGGTTACTAAAATTTGAAACTGAACACCAAATCAAGTTTAAAGCATTAAGGACAAAGCAAGTAAATAGGCTTATACTTCAAAAAAGGGGTAACAGTTTTTTAAAACTTGCCTTACTTAGGGAATCACTAATCAATTTTAAATATTACAAATACATGAACTAGAATTCATTACTACTCATGTTTTACTTGAAGTTTTACTTGTAAAACTTGTAACGAGGGCTGAGCCCCGGTGGCGTAGTGGTTGTGCACGGGACTGCGGCCCACTGGGATGGAGGTTCAATTCCAGCAGTGAGGTTGGACCTCCTACTCCCACCACCGGAGAGCAGTGATGCCCCCCCCCAAAAAAAAAAAAACTTGTAACGATTGTGATTATATGACTTTTATAACTATAAGATGCTAGGTGTGCTTGGCACATATGAGTGAATAAATATTTCAGGGATGGCAAAACAGCAGTTGAACCATTAATTTATATTCATGCTTCCAGAGTTATAAAATATGTGTACATTGAAGTGTGTACATATACATATATTTTATGTATTTTTTTCATGTCCTTAAATACTGGTAACCATGATCACCCTCAAAACCATTTATCAACTATGTTCAATAATTAATTGTAAGCTTAATTTCATTCAATCTTATGAAAAATTCTATTAGATGTGAATAGTTAACATTGAGTGCTTATTACATGCCATTCACTGTTCTAAAGTCTAACCATAATTTATTTAATCTTCCACCAACTTCAAGAAGTAGGTATTATGTTTCAAAGAACAAAACTGGGGGCTGAGCCCTGGTGGTGTAGTGGTTGTGCGTAGGACTGCGGAGCAAAGGCTGGGCCTCCTACTCCCATCACCTGAGGGCAGTGATGCCTCCCCCCGCCCCAAAAAAGAACAAAACTGAAGCACAGGGGGATGGCAACAGAAAAGTGGATGAAGGGAGACATCAGAAAGTGCAAGATGTGATAAAATAATAATTTATAAATTATCAAGGTTACATGGGGGAGAGGGAGCAGGGGAAAAATGAGTTTCTGATACCAAGGGCTCAAGAAAAAAGCAAATGTTTTGAGAATGATGAGGGCAATAATTGTATAAATGTGCTGGACATACAATGTATGGATATATGGATTGTGATAGCATTATATGAGTCCTCAAAATGATTTTTAAAAAACTGTAAAACAATAAAAATGATGTCCTAAAAAATAAAAACACAAACTAAAAAAACTGAAGCATAAATGAGGCAGGGGATGTAAGTAACTTGTTTTATTAGTCGATCTCAATAGTATTTCAGCAAAGCTATTCCATTTTCTAATTTAAAATCTCGTTTAGGGCTGAGCCCAGTGGCATAGTGGTTAAGGGCAGGACTGCGGCTCACTGGGTTGGAGGTTCAAATCCAGCAGCTGCTCTCCAGGAGCATGGCTGGGCCTCCCACTCCCACTAGAGGACAGTGATGCACCTCCCCCCCCCCCAAAATCTTATTTATGTAAGTAGTATAATCACATCTACTAAATTGAAAAGCATTTTCCTTCAATCTTTTATATGCAACAGATATTCTACTTTAATTTCTAAATAACTGGTAGACAGAGTCCAATTTACTCCACTACCTATAAAACATGAGTCCTTTGCCCCCACAGCCTCATTAAAATACTTATCAAGTTCTTTTATCTCTGCCAATCTGGTAAGGGAAAACATGCATCTCAATAGACTTTAACTTTGGGCTGAGCCCCGGTGGCTGGCGTAGTGGTTGTGCGCGGGACTGCGGCCCACTGGGACGGAGGTTCAATTCCAGCAGTGGGGCTGGGCCTCCTACTCCCACCACCGGAGAGCAGTGATGCCCCCCCTCCAAAAAAAAAAAAACAAACAAACAAAAAAAGAATTTCATATTTTGCTATATAGTTTTTTAATTTGGGACATTCTCTAAAGCATAATTAAACTCTAAGACTGTAGGTATAATATTCATACATATAACTCCCAGATATTAACTTAAAATAGTCAACTCCAGAGCAGAGAGAAAAAAGAAAAGTCTGAAATATTTCACTATTCTAGAAAATACAGAAATATTAAAAAATAAATAAAGTCGGGCTGAGCCCCGGTGGTGTAGTGGTTGTGCATGGGACTGCGGCACACTGGGATGGAGGTTCAATTCCAGCTCACAGGAGCAAAGGCTGGGCCTCCTACTCCCACCACCTGAGGGCAGTGATGCCTAAAAAAAAAATAATTAAAAAAATGAATAAAGTCAAAAGCACAAAGTTCACTTAGAAAGCTCCTTGTGGCCAACTTAGGATAACTTAGTTTTCACAACAAATAACAAATTACAACAGGATGAATTAGCAGATTTCATTAAATCATAGGGATACAGTGGAGCCCTGGTGGTATAATGGTTACACGTTGGGCTGCTAACTGCATGGTCAGTAGTTTGAAATCACCAGCAGCTCGGAGAGATAAAGCATAAGGATACTGTAAAAAAGTTGAGAAGGAAAACAAAGAAATGTGGAAGAAATGAATAAAAAAGTATCCTTTGGGGCTGAGCCCTGGTGGCTTAGTGGTTGTGTGCGGACTGTAGTCCACTGGGTTGGCAGTTCAAATCCAGCAGCAGCTCTCCAGGAGCAAGGCTGGGCCTCCTACTCCCACCAGAGTGTTCTGGTCTCTCTAATCTTTCTCTAGAGAATTCTGCACTCTTTAATTTATACCATGTCAAAATAGCAATGTTGACATTCTCGAAGGACTGAAATCGTGTTCCTTTCTCAATGTTCTATGGGTTTGGGGAACAAAGAGAAGTCTAAAGGGGCAAGATTAGGGCTGTAGGATATCTTACCATAGTTTACCATCAAAATTCTCACACGACAGTCTTGGCTACCCTCTAAGGATGAACAGATATCTAATTTAGAGGGGGGCAGCAAATCTTTAGGGCAACTTTCCTGGCCTCTCACCAATGCAGTATTCCATTTTCTTGAAATTTCTTTCTAATAAGCCCCTAGGATCGTACTGCATCTTTTGAGGACAGCTATCCAGATAATCCCTTTTGGGTCCCCCAAAATAGCAGCAATATGTTTCTGAGGTGATCCTGCTAGCCTTGAATTAAAATGGCCCAGCAAGGTGCTTAGAAGTCAATTTTGATTAGGGTTTTTTTTTTTTTTTAATGAATCTAACAAGAGTAAGGTTTCTAAGAGAACTTGTCTGCAGCCATCCACCGATAAGAGACATGTTTAAGGGCCGAGCCCCGGTAACGTAGTGGTTGTGCATGGGACTGTGGCTCACTGGGATGGAGGTTCAATTCCAGCAGCAAAGGCTGGGCCACCTACTCCCATCACCAGAGGGCAGTGATGCTCCCTACCCCCCAAAAGGAGACATGTTTATTTATTTTTGAGCACCACTGCTCTCCGGCGGTGGGAGTAGGAGGCCCAGCCCCACTGCTGGAATTGAACCTCCGTCCCAGTGGGCCGCAGTCCCGCGCACAACCACTATGCCACCGGGGCTCAGCCCCAAGAGACATGTTTATAACTTTTTATTTGGAATAAAATCATACATGTATGCATCAGACTCCTCATATGGTCATATATTGATGATTATACCCTACACACAATATTCTCCTTCATAGTTAGTAAATATAAAATCTCAAGGTTTACAATGGATGCATCTCATTTCAAGTCTCCTAAAGGTTTTTTCCTACCTAACAGTCACCCCCATCCTTCCTTTTACACTGAACTCACCACTAGGTTCTAAATCAGGTCTGCCCGTGAGCTGAGATTCAGAGGCACTTGGTAAATAAGCAATCTTAATTGAGTCATGCAGATAGTTTCTCATCTCTATTTACTGCTCTTTATGTGACAAATAGAAAAGTCCAAAATTTAATTTTTTTCATCCATTAAACTTATGAGCAAGGTAAACAAATAACTAATATCACGAATATATCTGCTTCAAAATTGAAAAACCTTTCAGGAACATTAAGAAACCTCCTTTTTCCTTCAACATTACCTGTTCTTGTCAAATACCGTCATTTGTGCAACAAATGTCTTCTCCCCATCTTCACGGTTTCGTTTTCTTCTAGCTGGAAGTTCTTCATTGACATCTGAATTTGACAAAGATTTCTCATAAATCCAGCATTCAAGGAAAAAGATATTTACCTACGTAGTTCCTTATCATGCTACCTTTACTACAAATGAAATAGATTAACGTTAAAATATTCAGCATATGCTCTTTAATTATAGCCTCATGTAAATATCCTTACTTTTTGACATCCATTTATCCTTTTTTGCAAATGCTACTTTTCTGCCCACAGTAATCTTGCTAGCCAAATTTGCTACTTATGATTACTTTTCAAGAACTTCAAAGGATAGGGTTTTTTTTTTGGGGGGGGGCATCACTGCCCTCTGGTGGGAGTAGGAGGCCTAGCCTTGCTCCTGGAGAGCTGGTTCTGGATTTGAACCGCCAATGTAGTGGGCCACAGTCCCACACACAACCACTACGCCACCGGGGCTCAGCCCTAAAGGATAGTTTAAAACACAAAGTTTCCTTCTTTCATGGCTCCTTCTAGACAGTTAAATGCATCTCCACTGAATTTATACTTCAATTATAACACCCATCCTTTTGCTACAATTATGTCTACACGAGGTTATAACCCTTTGGAAAGGATCTTATTTGATCATCTCTGTATCCCCATTATCTAGAGAATGCTGGATGAATGATTACTTCAAAGATGAGTACAGATTTATTGGAAGAACAGAGGAATGAATTAAAGGATATGGGTAGTAAATATGTATAGCAGAATACTAACTGCAGATGTTAAAGGTAGCTACAAGATTAGTATCAAATCCTTAAACTTCTCTGTATGCTAAAATGTTTTCAGAATAAAATCTTTGGAAAGATTAACATAAAATTCATTGTTTGTGGAGACTAACTTGAAAAGCAAGTTTTTTTTTATTCAGTATTCAATGTATTTTTGTTACATGAACTTTAACTTCATCATGCACTGATGAGACGCTAATATTTCAACTATACAATACAGTACAATACACAATAGTTTAAGAACATGGCAATCTACCATAAAATTATCTCATTACACTTTAAGAGATCTGCAAATAAAGGTCATGCTATTAGAATACATTGAGTGCATTTCTAACCATGTGACATTTTCGTCTTTGGAAAAGCAAGGCTTTATAATAAATCAAAAATAAACACTATTTCCGTTTATTTTTATCAACCCAAATTTAGTAATATATATAATTTTTAAATTACCAATATTTTCATTGGTTTCTCCATTAATCATTCCATTAAACTCTCTTCTTCCTGGACGAGTCACTCTAAATAGCAATGAGTAAGACTTCACCATATGGCTGTTACTAGGTTCAAATTCATTACTGGAAACAGCAAGGGATGGGAAATTTCCAGGTTTCGTTTGATTGAGGTCAGGATTCAAAGGCACCTGCTTTTTACCTGTGGGAACTTGCCTTATTGGACAACTTACATCCTGCAAAGGTAGAGAATAATAAATTACATCTAATTTGTTTGCTTATAACTTACAATTTTCCAAATCAAAACGTCTGATTAGGGCTATAAAAAACATTGTATACTAGGTTTGAAAAACTGTTCAAAATGGTGAACGCCAAAAAAAAAAAAAAAAAGGTGAATGTAAAAACAATAACATATAAAACTCCACCTAACTCAAAAATAAAAAAAGACAGTATAGGCTAGGATGATCAAATGGAGTGCCAACATTCTGACCACAATTCTAGAAATTGTGATATAGTTCTAGAAATTGTGATATATGAGACAAGAAGGCAATCTGGTATGACTGGTATGAATATATTTCAAATATTAGAATAACAGCTGTATTTTATACTTTCTCTCTTTTTTTTTGGTGGCATCACTGCCCTGGTGGGAGAAGGAAGCCCAGTCTTGTTCCTGGAGAGCTGCTGCTGGATTGAAATGTCAACCCTGCAGGCTGCAGTCCCACACACAAGCACTACACCACCAGGGCTCAGCCCTTTATACTTTCATAATACTAAAAACATGGTATAAAACTGTTTAAGGGCTGAGCCCCAGTGACATAGTGGTTGTGCGCAGGACTGCAGCCCACTGGGATGGAGGTTCAATTCCAGCAGTGGGGCTGGGCCTCCTACTCCCACCACCAGAGAGCAGTGATGCCCCCCCAAAAAAACAAACAAACAAAAAAAACTGTTTAAAATGTTATAATGATATAAAACCATGTTTTTCTTTTAAATTTCTATTTAAATATAACAACTCAGAAGAGCATTAAAAGTTAAAGAGAACTATTATAACAATTCTTTTGCTAAATTATAAAGCATTAAATGCATACATTTAAATATATCATTTAATAAAAGGGACATGAATCATCTTATGAAAATAGTTGTCATGAAATCAGAGTTATACTGAAATAAAATAGGTGAAATGGAAGATGCAGAAGATCCTTATAATATAATATAATATGAATTTCATGGTACCTTATTTTTTTAAACAATAAAAATTAAATACAGAAAAAGATAAAAAGTGGGCTCAAAGAAGTTTGTGGGAAAATTCCATTATCTTTTGATTCCATTACCCACAAAGTTTTTGAGGCATTCTCATATATGCTCTCACTGCTTTCAGAGTACAAAACAAGAATTATAAATCCCAGTTATCATAGGATACAACTGAGTATGTTCTTCCAAGAAAATGCTTGTCTACCTAAGTTTTATAAAAGATCAAGCTACAATTGACATACGTGTTGTTATTAGAATTATGGAACCCCGATAAAATGATTTTTTTTAAAGATTCAAAGAAAAAAGATCCAGCGAGACTTAACTTACTTTGTATGTTTTTGTCTCACTGCCATAGAGTCAATGCCGACTCAGAGAAACACTGTAGGGCAGGAGAGAACTGTCCTTTCTCAGAATGTTAACTCTATGCAAGTAGAAAGACCCATCTTATAGTTTTCTAAGTAATAATACATCAAAGAAGGACTTTTCTATCACTGTTTTGTCCTAAGAGGTGTGTAAATTGGGTGGCAATGGGTCTAGAAACTTCCTTCTTTTTAATTTATAGTTATACTGCTTTCTGGCTATCACTTAGTCCACTTCCTACAAATACTTCAGCAGTTTTTGCCCATTGTCAACTTATGATTTTGGAAGATCAGGAGCAACAGAAGCTTCTAAACAGGTGAGTCCTTACTAAGAAGACTCAGGGATTTACTTAGGATTACTGAAATTATTGTTGTATCAAATGGTGGTTTTTCCAGGAAATTTAACCATTGTTGTGCTTGTTTCTGTGGTGAACTGATTTAATTTCATAATAAAATTTTGAAGCAGTGTATTAATAATGTAGTAGATGATATTACTAGCAACCTAATTTCCCCTGCTAAATGTAAGTTATAAGAGAATTCTTTTAAGGAAAACACCCTCTTAGTTCTTTTCTAAAAAGTTAATGAAAATGCTAAGAGACTAAAGTAGTAAAGTAACCAAATTCACAGCATAAGTTGCTTTTATAGCTATATGAGAACATTTCTGCAAGACCATCTCCCCAGATGAGAAAAAACATGAAGCTCTTGGAAGCTGGCAGAGTTATTGGCTTAATGATTCGCCTAGCAACATATCTCTTGAGCTATAGTTTTTAAAAAATTGCTTTTACATATAATTGATATATATTCATGAGCATATTAAAGAAAGTAATACTTATTCTACCATGATCACTTCATACATTACCTTTCTTTTTTTGTGGCAGACTTTTACAAGCAGAACTTCAAGAGTAACAGAATTTTGTTCATTTTCTGAGTTTTGTGATGGCTTATCTAAATAGAAAGTTAGTACTTTAATACATATTTTTGAAGTACAAATGCAATATCATGATCACAAAACTAAAAAAAACCTTGCCATAAAGACTTCTCAAAGTTTTGCTCAATCTTTTCTCCCCTCAAATTAAATGCAAACTTATAAAAAATTCTTTAAAGTAAAAGAAATGTCTACATAGTCACTTAAAGAAATCAGAGGACACATAAACTACCTCCCTACTTACTGTGATTTTCTTTTGACTCAAATGAGAGGTTTAATTACTTGTCCCTAAAATATTTACTGATTACTTCTGGTTTAAAGATTTAATATTTTATAATAAAAAAGCAAAATAGGGCTGAGCCCCGGTGGCAGAATGGTTGTGCACGGGACTGCGGTCTACTGGGACGGAGGTTCAATTCCAGCAGTGGGGCTGGGCCTCCTACTCCCACCACCGGAGAGCAGTGATGCCCCCCCAAAAAATAAATAAAAAATAAAAAAGCAAAATAGACATCTTGTCATAAGTAATTTTCAAAAATAGTTCTTGGTAGAAAGCACACACACACAAAAAGTTCGAGACACAACCACATACAAAATAAAATATCTTTAAAATATTTTCCTTTTCCTGAAATCCAGGATTGGAAAACCTACATAGTCTGAGATACTTTAAACTGAACTAATTGTAATTATTGATGATTCATTTTCAATGTATAAAGACATTAATTAATGTCTTTTATTTGACCAGGGCTTTGATTTGAGTTCAGGGATAAATTCTTATGTTACTATGAGTTTCAAAGAAGATTAAGTATTATAATGGGGGAAAAGATGCAGGTAATGTTAGCTTCTCCTTAAAGCATAAATTAAAGAATCTTGTGCCTTAGGGATTTTAATTTTGAACATTGCATATTCTCTATAATGATTAGCTAAGCCTTTAAAAATTAAGGTTCGAGATATGGAAAACAATCCAAAATAAAAATAAAAGAATCCAAAATCATAAAAGAGATCAGATTTACTGGTTGGTTAGAAACTAGGAGAACACCTAGGAACTCGTTACACATCAGGTTGGGAACTGAACTCATTCCCATATTAGAATAATCAACCATTTAATATATTTTTTAAAAGGCAGCTTTATCCAAGGACAAAGTACAGAGGGTTACGAAAAAGAGGAGGGATGGAAAGAGGAAATACAGGAAATGAAATAGATGAGGGAAATGCAATGGATGATGTGAATCAGAATGTGTATTAATTGCTAACTGCACAACTTATTAAACCTTTCCTAATTAACACTAAAGAACTGAAAAATAAAACTCAATTGCAAAGTACTCCTCTATAATTTACTTGCTTTTAAAATCCCAAAGATGCCCCCCCCCGAAAAAAATCCCAAAGATGTCCATAGTTCAAAACTAAGCATTTATTCACTAATTCACCAAGTTTCCAAAATATTTACTACTGCTATAATAGATTAATCCATAAACATACATAGAAACAATATAATTCTTGTTCTGTACGTTTTCAGACAAAACTTTCCTCTTTGTGGGCATCAGTGCCCCCTGGTGGGAGTAGGAGGTCCAGCCTTGCTACTGGAGAGCAGCTGCTGGATTTGAACTGCTAACCCTGTGGGCTGCAGACCCGCACACAACCACTAGGCCCCCGGGGCTCGGCCCGACAAAACTTTCTTCTATTAAAAAAAAACAATCTTAATCTTTCTTAGGTATTAAAAAAAACCTTTGAATTTCTCTTTGGAAGTTGTGTAAAGGGCAAAAAACACTTGAATACAACCAAAAATAACCCAACCTTAAAATGCAGTTTAAAAAATGTTTAGGGCTGAGCCCCAGTGGCGTAGTGGTTGTGTGCAGGACTGCGACCCACTGGGATGGAGGTTCAAATCCAGCAGCAAGGCTGGGCCTCCTACTCCCACCACCGGAGAGCTGTGATGCCCCCCCCCCCACAAAAAAAAATGTTTAGAACAATATTCATCAGAAAGTAGTACTCTGGTAT
Organism: Nesogale talazaci; assembly: GCA_004026705.1. Classification (NCBI taxonomy): domain Eukaryota; kingdom Metazoa; phylum Chordata; class Mammalia; order Afrosoricida; family Tenrecidae; genus Nesogale; species Nesogale talazaci. Next base: position 502 of record PVJH01014526.1, on the reverse strand, counting down.
TCTCTGGTACTGAGTCTTAGCAGCTTTATAGTAATTGCAAAATAAAATAAAAATCCAAGGATTCTGATGTTGGGTTTTCTATACCAATCCTTGGAAGACAAAACCAAAAAACCCTAAAAAAACGACAAATTATACACCTTGAAAAAACAAGCAAAATTCTGCTTCTTCCTAACTTCCATTAATTTTATATCATAATGAATTTTATAAAGTATTTTCCTTTTTGTTGGGCTGAGCCCCAGTGGTGTCGTGGTTGTGCGCAGGACTGCGGCCCACTGGGACGGAGGTTCAATTCCAGCAGTGGGGCTGGGCCTTCTACTCCCACCACCGGAGAGCAGTGATGCCCAAAAAACAAACAAACAAAAAATTAAGCCTATCTGTGGCAACAATAAAGGTTCCATCAATTGCTAATACGAGTATGTTCAGACTTCAAATTTTTAAATAAAAAGCTTCATCAGTGATTACATTGTTTTCATATACTCATTTGTTTTCCTTTTTTTTGGGG
>PVJH01014525.1:0-56667 GCA_004026705.1 Nesogale talazaci | reverse complement strand
GTTGACGTGCTCAGGGCTGTGTGTGCGCATGCTGCCGTGGCTCCTCATGCCCTCACTGCTGTCACCGTGGCGGGGAAGCAGTGTATCAGGTAACATGAGGCTGAAAACCCAGGGGCATAAACAAGATGTAAACGGATTAAATAAGGAGAAGGTTGATCTCTCGACTCCTTATCTGACAGAGGAGGGGGCCAGGCTGGGATTATTCCATGATCATCAAACGTCGGGTTCCCTCTGTCTTAGCACCCACCATTCTTAGTCACCTCCCTCTCCAGGGTGACTCTCAGTCTTGTGGGATCATGGTCAGGTCCTCTCCCGAAGGAGGAAGGAGCTGAAGTGTAGTGGCCCTTCTCCTCCAATAAGGCCACTTCCCAGATACAGCTTTATTTGCAGTACACAGACTCTGAGCTCCTGGCTTATAAAGCTTGTAGTTACAGGAGCACTGGTGGCATAAGTGGTTCCATGTTGGGCTGGTAATCAGGAAGCATCAGTTGCATTGCAGGAGAAGATGAGCTTTCACTCCCATAAAAAGTTAGTCTTAGGAACACAGAGTGGCAGTTGTACCCTTATGGGGTGGCCATGAGTTGCAGTCGACTTGATGGGAATGGATTTGATTGAGTTTTTTTTTAAACAGTTATCACCAATATGTTCATCAACACGTTAACTTTGACTTGGACTGACATGAACTTCTGTGTATTGAAGGAGGTATGGGGCTGAACCCCGGTGGCACAGTGGTTGTGTGCGGGACTGTGGCCCACAGAGTTGGCGGTTCAAATCCAGCAGCAGCTCTCCAGGTGCAAGGCTGGGCCTCCTACTCCCACCAGGGCAGTGATGCCCACAAAAACAAAACAAAACAAAACAGCATGAACCACAGAAGCAATGTGGCAGAAAGTGGTTTTGAACAAACTTGAAAAAAGTTCAGTTTCCATTACTTTTCAAAAGACTTAGAGTTAAGGAGAACATTGGGGGTGCGTGAGACTTACATTGTGAGACTGGCATTAGTTGTACATTAGGTGTGTAATGTGGAGACAGTTCTTGGGGGTTGCTGTGACTATTAGAGGATGCTTACAGCAGCTGGTGTTTATAACTTCTTGCTATTTGATCTCTTTGGCCTGAGATGGCTAGCACTCTGGATTGTTACTCTTGGGAAAGCTACAACTTAGGCTTTTCACATTATTCTCTTCTGCTGGGAGGCTAACTTATGGGGTCTGTGACCCCATTCCTAGACAGGAAGTTTCTAGAAAGCTAACTGCTCTCTGCAAGGACTCAGCAGTGTGATCCATTTTCCATGTTTATTTTACTTCTGTTGACCCAAATATTTGAGATTTATTTTTAGTTGGAAACATTGAGCTGTGTAAAGCTTCCTCTTAATGCCTGAAAACTGTGCATTGAAACAAAGCTGTAACTTTAGTCTCTCACACTTTCAGGAAATGCCTTCTCACTTTGCAGATTCCGCAAGGATCTGAAGACTTAACAAATGCACGTGTGATGTTTGCTGTAACTCTTTGTTTAATGACCATCTTCTTTGTTCATTTTTAGAACACGAGAATTTTTTAGGGAAATTTATTTAGCGGTTTGGTTTTTCTTTCTTGACTTTGGAGGATAACATAGTTTGCCTTCAAAATTGTGTAAGTTGGACAGAATGCACCATTTCAGATAGGCTAGAACGGGGTGTTGTTCAAATGGTTCCTGGTGAGTCAACTCCGACTCTGAGGGGTGCAGTGGGCTTGTCTCATAGGGTTTTCAAGGCTTTCAGTTTGTACCGACGCAGACTACCACATCTCTTCCCACAGAGCAGCTAGAGGGTTCAAACTGCTGCCCTTTTTACACTACCAGGCCATAGTTGAGTGGCATAATATAAACATCTATTTAAAATACAGCAAAATGAGTAGATTCTGTTTGTGAATTATTGTCATTTCAAACTCAGTCATTATACTAAATTCTAGTAAGGCAATTAGGATGTAGCTTTGAAAAAAATCTCTTCAGATAGACTCTTAGGTAAGTAAAAAAACTAACAGTTAAGGGAGAACACAGGCTATGTATTAAATTAAAAACTCATTTCTGTTTTGCGACTGGAATCTGGATTAGGAGTAGAAGACTGGTTGTGCAGTGTAGTGGTGTGATTTGGGCCATGTCATTTGGCTTCTGATTTGTTTCACCATAAGCAAAATGAGGGACATGTCTGCTGCTATTCTCACTGCAAGAAGGTAATGAGATGCTGGCCATGAAGGCTGGTAAGGGCGTGGAAACTCTAGGCTATGCTTGAGATTAAAATTAATAAGGAAAGAAATTGTAAATTTCTTGTAAATTAATAAGGATTTCCCTTTGGTGCGTAGCCTTTATCTCCTGTATCAATTCTTCTTTCTTCTTTAATGCGTCGCTCAAGATGTAAATTAATAAGGAAAGAAAGAAACTTTAAAAAAACTACTCTCCCCTGGGTATACAGTATGTACAAAAAAAACCCCTTTGGTTTCAGATGTTTAGCAGGTACTTTTGTCTTTAATGTTTTATCTTAGGCAAGTGAAAAATTGGCATCTTTCTTAGTCTGAGTTGTAATGTGAATTTTTTTTTAATGTTTTTTTTTTTTTGAAGTATCCCGTAGCTGAGCCCTGGTGGGGCAGTGGTTGTGTGCGGGACTGTGGCCCACAGGGTTGATGGTTCCAATCCCAGCAGCAGACCTCCAGGAAGAAAGCTGGTCTTCCTACTCTTCTCAGGGCAGTGATGTCGGCGGGGGGTGGGGGTGGGGGGAGTATCCCATAGAACTAGCAAAGTGTTATACTATAATACCTTTAATTAGGTTTTTAGATTTATTTCACAAAATATTTTCCCCATAAAAGAATAAGAAAAACAAACAAATCCAAATCCTAGACTTTTTCCCCCATCCTGTTTTACCACTGACCACATGCCATTGTCAAGGGTGGATCCATTCACTTGAGTCTCAGCTTGTTTTTCCAGAGTGACCGACTTTGCCGAGTAGTAACAGAGGTTAGTGTTCTAGGGGCATGTGGGAGGACAGGACACGTCGATTCTGTACAAACCATGGGGTGGAGAATAAGTCTGGGAGTTGGATGGGAGCAAAAAGATAGCTCGTGTGTGCTTGTGTCCATAATATTTCTAAAACTTGAAGATCGTCCACTACTTTTTTTACTATACTGTGAGTGTATGCTTGTTAATGTGTCATTTGAATTTGTGTTTGAAAGCCTATTATGCGTTGAAAGGGAAAAATGAAAAGCATAAGTCTTTGTTTTCAGGAATAAGGCTTGCATTCTACTTGGGAGATGTGTTATCAGCACATGCGCAACTAAAATATCCTTGTTCACCATAAAAAGTTGGGGGATAAAATAGTAAGAATTCAGAAAGTGGCCAACTTTGCTGAGTATTAACACCGATTAGTGTTCTGGGGAGGCATGTGGAGTACAGGACCAGAAGAAAGTGAATCATAAATTTAAGCAGGCTAGAGAAGCTATTAAAGATAGAAAATTGGAAATGCATATGGTATTCCCCGGAATTGAATTGCAAAGAGAGGAAGGAGACTGTGTGGCCAGGGCAGAGGGTTTATTTTGGTGTGTCAAATGCAAATCTTATAGATACATGGTGCCAGATTTTGAAAGCTTGAATTCTTGCCTTACAGAATTATAATTTATTCTTGAAGTGAAAGAGGTTAGAGACAAAGTGTGTAATACCGAAGACAGGCAAAGGAGTAACAACTTATATATAATTGGTCTGTTAAAGAAACCCAAATTAGTTGAATTAATTCTTAAAACTAAAAGTACTGCGGCCCACTGGGTTGGCGGTTCAAATCCAGCAGCAGCTCTCCAGGAGCAAGGCTGGACCTCCTATTCCCACCAGAGGGCAGTGGTGTCCAAAAAAACCCAAAAACTAAACTAAAAATTAAAAAAAAAATTATCAAGGGTTCATGAGGGAGGGAGAGCAGAGAGGGAGGGGAAAAATGAGGAGCTGAGGCTGAGCCCCGGTGGCGTAGTGGTTGTGCACGGGACTGCGGCCCACTGGAATGGAGGTTCAATTCCCGCTCACAGGAGCAAAGGCTGGGCCTCCCACCACCAGGGCAGTGATGCCTTATAAAAAAAAAAAAATGAGGAGCTGATACCAAGAGCTTACGTAGAAAGCAAATGTTTTGAAAATGATGAGGGCAACAAATATACAAATGTGCTTGATATACAATGGATGTATGTATGGATTGTGGTAAGAGTTTATGAACCCCCAATAAGATGATTTTATTTTATTTATTTTAATTTTTTTTCTGGAGTGCCAAAATGATTTTAAAAAAGAAGCTAACTTGTATTTTTATGCATTTATAAAATCAATTTGGAAACCTTCAAGGTGCAATAAAATGAGGTATGCTGTGTACATTTGTTAAAAATGAAAAAAATCTAAGAGAAAAAAATATATTCATTAACCAAGAAATGACTGGTTTAAACTTCAGCAAAATATTGGTGAGCATTTTATATTTGATGTGAAGATCTAAGACTTAAAGAGAGGTGCAGAAAGGTGGATGAACCCAAACCTGCCTTGAATCAATAAATGGAAGCTCTAGGAGGTTGGTTCTGTTGCCGTTTGGATTCTGGAGAGGCGCAGGCTGAGTCCGTGTGTTGTACAGGAAAGTTATTAAGGATTAGCCCCTGTGGCAGGGACCTGGCAGAAGCAGTATTAAGCAGAAGGAGAATCAAAACTGCAGTGTAGACCTGCAAAGCCTTGGCAAACAACACCAGCCTTTCAGAGCTGTCCAGTGTTGGGCCACGTGACCAATCTTTTATGTCCTTGTCTTGATCAGTCACTGGATGTGCATGCCCCTTCAGGGGGCTTGCTTTTGAGTGAGTGGATGTCTACCTGAGAAAAACCCTGCAGAGTCCTTTCTTGAAGGTGCCGTCTTGGAGCCATTACCCTGTGTCCATGTCCACCATGCGTACTTTTCCCTCGTAGGCAGAAAACGATGGTAGCACATATTTCTTCTAACTGCTGTGGGCTCCTGTTTTTTTGTGTCTTCCTAGAGTCTTTTGCACATCCTCTCCATAGCTGAAGAGTTCTTTACATTGGGAACCTTGACGTTGCAAAAGAGAATACGAAACAAGCACGTGAAGAACTTCCCTCATTATTTCCCAGCATCTCTTCCTATTTGAGTGTAAATGCCTGAGGGGGCTTGTGTTAGGGTTCTTTAGAGGGACAAAACCAGGATACCAGTTATTCTCTTCATATATTTATATAGATAGGAGGATATATGAAAATAAAATGCTACCTAATCTATAAAGCAGTACAAATTGCTCAGTGCAACTCACTTGTGTGAGACAGCTAGTAGACTGGCAGTCCTTGGAGTCCTGGGGGCCGAATAGTCCTCTGTAGAGCAATTCAGGCTATCTGACCACAAGCAGCATTCAGCAAAGCAGATCACCCACAGCCAGCCAGATGACAGAGTCCAACAGTCCCCAGCTCAAGAGATGTTTATTCCAGGAGCGTGGCGAAGCAGGGCTTGAAGGAACCTCAACTCACAGCAACGCAGTCCACCGAATAGGTGTTCCACAGGTAGTGTCGCTTGGAGATCGAGGAACAGGACAAATGAGGCAGCTGGCTGGTCCGAAGATCCAGGAGCAAAGAGCACCCTCCAATTGATCTCGTGTGTTCATTGGCCATGTTGTCACAACAGACCCACCTATCTTCTTTGGCCATGTTGGCACAACATGTTCACCTATCACAGGGCTTCAAAAAGTATGTAGAGAAATTCCACGATCTCTCAATTTCATTCAACTCCAACCCTCTCTTCCTCCCCAGTGACTTTCGTGCTGCCAGTGAGCTAACTCCCTTAGCGAGATTTGGATTGGGAAGGGTGGAGAAGCTGACAAGGCTTATCTCCATTTGGTTGGTGCTGGGGCTGAAGATGCAGCTTCCTAATCCTGAACTAGGGCGCTTCCCTAGTTCCCACATTCCATAATGTGTTTCATCTAAGAACCTAGGGCTGGTTATCACAGGATACTCTGCTTCAATTCTATAAAATATGTAGAATGGGTTCTGTGATGGGTAGCAAGAACCCCTACACATGCCTAGGAGGGGTTGTGGGATAAAAGACCCAGAAACAGGGAGGTGAATGAAAGTCCATTGTGCAGACAACACGGGGACAGGCGAAGGCCGGAGCTAGCATGGACCAGAGGGCAGTGATGCCAAACAAAAGAAAGGGTTTAAGGAATATAAAAGAAAGAAAGGGCGAATCACTCCACATTCCGGGGAGGTAGGGTGTATGCATTGGGCTGCTAACCTCAAGGTCAGTGACTCGGACTCTGCAGGAGAGAGAGGAGGCTTTCTGCTTCTGTGAATTCTGCCCACTCTGAGGGTCGCTGTGAATTGGAGTCAGCTCCAGAGCAGTGAGGGAGAGAATCAGGAAATGAAAAAACAAAACAACAGCAACAAAACCCTGTCAGGCATTACTCAGTAGTGATGGCCCGTGGGGCCGTTCTGCTTTGTGCTATATTTGGTTGCTATGAATCAGGATACACTTTTGAGCAATAATTTTGGTTTTGGTTAACCAAATTGGTATTGGAACTACATGCTAATGAGAATATAGCTGGCCCCAGGTTTACAGCAGAGTTTGGTACACATGGACTCCTTTGTGAGTTGGTTCTCATGTTAGTCGAATACCTTAAAAAGTTCCTTATGTTAGCCTTTTATTATCAGTATCTTTATAAATGAATGGGAGTGAACAACTTAAAATGATAGCATCAGGAAATTTTTGTGCTGCCACCTTGGATACAGTATATATTACTAGCGATAAGATGTACCAACTTCCTGTCCCCCAACAATCTGAAGTGCAGTTCATGGTAACTGGAAAGTGGCATTCAAAAACTGTAGGTTGGTGACAACCAGTATATATCATATCCCTCCACCATTAACAGTGAACTTTAATATTTAGGTATTTCCATGATCCTTGACCCTCACTAGTCTTTAGAATGACTTAGAGAGAGCTTTTGTTTAAAAAAAAAAAAGACTGATGCCACTAAAGTGATTGAAGTGTGAGCAACCAGAGTTAGAGTCCTGCCTGGGCATTGCTTTTGTCATGGGCTGGCAGCTGCTTTTACCATGCCCTTGTTTTGATCTTGCGGACTGGAATCCGATCTGCCTGGAAAGAGACCACAGTGCTCCTGGTGTGGGGGGCTGTTTCACTTGAAATGAAAGCACATTGAGTGAATCGAAGAGGTGTGTGAATAGCCTTCTTTGCGTTCAGATTTTGAGCCCCCCTTCCTACTTGTCAAAAACTGTGTGTGCGAAACAGCTTACACTGGGACCGGGCTTGCATATAACATTTTCAGAGTCCCTTTTCCTGCTCTTTCTCTCATTCTAGTTGCCTTTGGGTTTGAGGTTCATCCAAGCAAGTGACTTGCAGCTGTGACCTTCAAACCTGCACCCTGAGGTTGAGCACGTAGAGCCAGGGTACCAGGAAACTTTTCTGAGGGTGTGGAGGGTACAAGTTGGACTATGACCCAGAAGGTCAGCAGTTTGAAACCACCAGCTGCGCTCTGGGAGGAAGATGAGTCCTTCCACTCCTGTGATGAATTATAGTCTGGGATGCCCACAGGGGCAGTTCCACCTGTCCTGGAAGGTTGCCATGAATCAGAATCGACTTGCTGGAGTAAGGATTTGGCATGCAGCTGCTGCTAATTTTAAGGGGACACAGTTCGGATTCTGAGATTGTGCGGATAATCACCCTTAGTCTTGACCTGGCTGTCTGTGCCGGTGACTCTGCGGCTCCATCTGCACCTCTCAGTTCTAAACAACTTCCACCATTCAAAAAACCCACAAGCCCACATCTCCAGCATTACTCTCAGGGCAAATGAGCACTTGTGCTGTTGCTATTGAGAAAGTGAGTGACTCCAGTGCCTGAGAAGGATCCTTTAGCAAAGAAGGTGGTGCCCTGTACTTGTCCTTTGCTTCCAGTAACAGTGACAAAGAAGGCCTAATTGAGTGGTCTGCTATTGTATACTCTAACCCTGTAACGGGTGTTGCTCTTTTTCCTCAGTTCCATCTACCTGTTTAAACCATCATAGCGACCCTATACGACCAACAGCTTAGAACCCTCCCTGAGAGTTTTCAAGATTAATTCTGTGGGAGAATGTCCTGTCTTTCTCCCTTGAGCTGGCTGGTGGTTTCAAACTGTGGACCTTGAGGTTAGTAGCCCAAGTTGTAAACAGTTTTGGTGAAGCTATTTTCTCAGTGTGTGCACCTCCGAGAGCTGAGTCATGATGAATGCCATGCCTAATCTTGCTCTTTCCCGCAGTAAGAATCTAAAAGAGTGAGCTCCAAGTCTGTTCAATGAAGCTTCACCCACAGTGAATGGTTAATGGAGATTTGTATTATTTCTTCTGGTTGGTTTTGTCCTTCCAGTAATAATCGCACCTAATTTCATTTAAGAAACTTTCAGTGCAGAAATGTTTATGAAGTGGGCCGATTTCTTGTACGTACATATTTCTGTTGCCGCGGTGCGTGTATGGTGTCTTTAAGCATTAGAAGGGAATACTGAAGAGGGGTGGAATGGAAAGATGAGATCAAGGAGAAAGGGAAATGATGTAGAAATTCCAACTGCTAAGTTTTTATTTATTTATTTATTAATGGATGTTGGCACATTGGAAATGCTTCTGGCATTTGGACCAGAATGGATGCATTTAAACATGATGCAATATTTTCATTTTAAATCAAATATCTGTAGTATGTCAGAAATGATATTCTTTGCCATCATTTAACATTGCGAGGTGAAATTTCGAATGCTAGCATAAAAAGGTGTGAAAAAGGAGTACATCGTTTTTTCTAAATCTCTTTTGGATTTGTGCTAAAAAAAAAAGTATGAGGACTTTTGACTTGTGTCAGAATGAACCTTGGGCAGAGCTTGTCACAGGGCCAGAGGTGACTCCGAGGGAGCCTGCTGGACGGAGCAGAACTGCCGCATGGGGCTTCCAAGGCTGTAATGGCACGGAATCAGACGGCCATAGCTTCTCCCACTGAGGGCCGACGGGCTTCAGCCATTGCACTGTCAGCCCTCCTTCTCTGAAGTTTAAGCCCTGAGCCACCTCTGTGAGGGAGCCAGTGGCTCCTTCAGGTATGTCTGCCTGTATGTTCTATTGTCACTAGGACAGGTTATCTAAGTCGGTGTTTTAGAGCCTGCCAGCAATATTCCCAACACAAAAGATGTTTGCCATGCTTTCATAGGACATTTGAAAAATTCGCTCTTTTTTAAGATCACTTAATCTTTACAAAGATAAGCTCTGGTGGTGGTTCGGATTTTCATTGTGGGCTGCTTAACTACAAGGTCAGCAGTCGGGAATCATCTGCTGCTTCATGGGACAAAGACGAAGCTTTCCACTTACTCCTGTAAAGATTTAAAATCTCAGACATTCAGAGGACACTTCTACCCAGACCCTGTAGGGTCCCTTGAGTTGGAATCCACTTAGTGGCAGTGGGTTTTTTAGTCTGTACAGAAGTCTATTCCTTCTCTGTGCAGTTGATGGCTTCTGCTGTCTCCCTAGGAGCCCTGGTGGCAGAGTGGTTACATGCTGGGTCTCTTTGTGGGAGCAAGACCAGAGTTTCTACTCCTGTAAGGATTTACCGTCTCGGAGACCCACAGAGGCAGTTCTGTTCCAGTCCTATAGGGTCACTATGAGTTGAAATTGACTTAATGGCTGTGAAGTGGCCATTAAATTTCACTCAAAATTCTCTTATTTTGAGAAGATGTTGGGTGTTCTCTTATTTTGAAAAGGTGTTGGATATGATAGCCCACATGGTTTAGTTTCAGTGACTAATTTTCTCAGTGCTAACTGATAGTTTTGAGTCCACCCTGAGACAGCTTGGAAGGAAGCCCTGGTGATCTGCTTCTGAGCAAATCAGCTGTTCAAAAACCCTGTTAAGCCCAATTCTGTTCTGATAACTGTGCCGGGAGGGCCAGGATGTCTGACTCAGATTCCACTCAGCTCCAACTGGCATTTTAGATACGCAGCCTGTTTGCATTATCGGTAAAGTTAACAGGGCTGGAACTCACCAGTCTGTCATCCCCCAAGTAGACCTCTGATGCTGTCCACGATCAAGGAACTATTAGAAAGATTGGGGTGTCATAAGGAAGACAAAGGAGCCCTCATGTTGGAGTTGGGGTACTCTGTGCTCTAGTTTGGGCACTAGCAAATGTTTTTAATGTGCAGAGTGCTTTGCACAGTCTTGCTAGCTTAAGGTGGGAAGCCTTGATGTTTGTCTAGTGTTCGCTGCCTCTGTGAGCGCTCAGGTGAACTTACTAGAGAAAATTCTCAAGGCTGTCCTATCGTAGGCCTGTTCCCCTCCTGGATGGGAACACCACTCTTTCAGTTTTTAGTTGACAGTTTTGAGTTGCTGTAACTCAAAAGATATTTATCCAATGATTAAATTGAAGATCTTTTTTGTTTTGTTTTTTTGGCCATCACTGCTCTCCAGTGGTGGGAGTAGGAGGCCCAGCCCCACTGCTGGAATTGAACCTCCGTCCCAGTGGGCCGCAGTCCTGCACACAACCACCATGCCACCGGGGCTCAGCCCTAAATTGAAGATCTTAATAGGTTCAGTTTGCTATTCAAATTTCCTTGGGCCTTTTAGAGAAAAGGGGTCCTGGTAGTATTGTGGTTTTGCATTGGTTGGCCTGCTAACTGTGAGGTCTGCTGTTTGGAACCACCTGCTGCTTCCACTCCAAGCGTTGCAGTCTGAGAAACCCACCGTGGGGCGGGGGTGGGTCTGCTCTCCTCTGCCGTGTTGCTGTGGCGTGGAGCAAGCTTGATGACTGAGCTTTGGGCCTGATGAGGTATAGATGAGATTGGGTTAGTTATTCTTGTTCTCTTATTCTCTGAGGTAGTATAGGAGTGAAGACACTGTCAACATAAACATAAGTTACTAATAATGGGAACTCAATTGGTCTCCATTCAAGACCCAGGCAGCTCATCTGGTCCTTAGCCAGTATCTTTGGGCCAGCAATTGAAGAAGGAAAAGTTGACAAGGGCGATATGTTCAGTGTCTCAAAAGAGAGGGTGTTTTTGAAAATGTCAAAATACTAAAATGTCCTTGTGAAAATTGTTGTGGTCTTTAAATATTTTAGTGAAAATGTCTTCCCTCTTTATGACAAATCATGTTGCTATCTACAATCTTATCTACAATTAGGGCAAAATAAATCTCAACCCCTGACTTAATATTTTTTTGTTCTGAGATAGAACACGGTTGGGAATACAGCAAAACTAAATAAATCCGTCCCCCCCCCCAAAAAACAAAAAAACTAAAAAAGGGCTGAGCCCCAGTGGCGTAGTAGTTGTGCGCCAGACTGCAGCCCACTGGAATGGAGGTTCAATTCCAGCAGTGGGGCTGGGCCTCCTACTCCCACCACCAGAGAGCAGTGATGCCCCCCCTCAAAAAACAAAAAACAAAAAAACAAAGAATCCGTAAGACTTTTATTTTTTATGATAAGATTCCACCCGAGTTAATTTTTTTCCCCAATGATGGTGGCTTCCAAGTGGGTTACTTTGAGCAGCCTTTTTAATTTAGTACTTATTTGTCCTGCATAGCAGTAGGCTTTGGAATCTGTGTGTGTGAATCCTTGGTAGGCTTCCTGTTCTAAGAGGCTGTATTAGCCTGGGTAAACTCGAGAAAGAAATCGAGAGACACTCATGTGTAAGAGGGGTCTTTATATCAAAGAGTCATTGCACATTAAGAAAACACCCCAACCCAGTCCAAATCAAGTTTCTAAGTCTGATATTAGCCCATTTGGCAATAACACTAGTCCATAAGTTCCTCTTTGAGTCATGCTTTTTCTCCCCCACCCCCAACGTTCCAGTGCACCCCTGGGGGGGCAATGTCCCCCCTTTGGGAAACACCGGTGTTAACGTGAAGGATGCATGTCGTCTGGGACCTCCATGGTAATGAATGCTTTATCATCAGTCCCCGGCCTGCCCTTCATTAGTTGCCACAAATCTTGGATCTCCTGTGTGTCTTGTAGTGGGGCTGGCTGTATGCTCCTCTCTGTGCATTGGCTGCTCTGAGCAGGGATATCGTCCTCAAGGTTTGGTGGGTCAGGAGGTGCTCCACTCTCTCTTCTGACTTGCTCCCATGTTGTCCGAGACTAATTCTGTTTTTGTTTTTTTTTTTTTTTGGCATCACTGCTCTCCGGTGGTGGGAGGAGGAGGCCCAGCCCCACTGCTGGAATTGAACCTCCATCCCAGTGGGCTGCAGTCCCGCACACAACCACTACGCCACCGGGGCTCAGCCCCTGTTTTATTTTTAATCTAAGAAGCCAGGCTTGGTATTCTCTTTCTTTTGATTTTCATTTATGTACTGATGAGGTTGGCTGAAGCTGCCTTTTTCTGGTTTCCAAACATCAGTGGTCATTCCCTCTTAAGTGTCTTCCAGGTCTCTGCTGGAAACCCCTTCATTAAGAACCTTTCTTACCTCTCCTTGCAAATGCACAGGCCCACACTACGTCCCCGACGCTGACTGAGTGCCCTTTCAAAGCCCAGAGAGGGACCATTAGGGATGTGTTCACACGATTGTATTTCAATTTTGACATGCAAAATTAGCAGTATGTTTTCTCTACCTCCTCCTTAGAATACTTCTTGCTTCCCCACCCCCAGAACTGTCAGACCCCACAAAACCTGGCTCTGCCTCTGGCACATAGGAGGTGTTGAGTAGAATGTCAAAGGTACCATGAAGGAAGTACTCCCTGGCTTGTTAATGTTTAGGACTGGAGCCTTTAATTCAGCTTTGGTTTGGTTCGTAGTTGTTTTTTTCGTGGTGGTGGTTCTGTCATTGTCATGTCTTAGAGAACCCCAAAGGGGTCACAACTAGAACTTTGCTTCAGGGGGTTTTCAGTGCCTGGATTTGGGGGACATAGATCACTTGGCTTCTCTCTCTCGAGGTAACTCTTGGTGAACTTGGACTGTTGACGTTGACCTTCTGTTGAGTAGCAGAGCACCTTTTAAACTGCACTCAGGAAGTTCATGAAAAATGACAGCAATGGCAAAAGTAATCCTTAAAGGTTTTTCAGCAGTTGTGATTGATCTTTTGCATAAGCATTTGTGCGCCTACAGGAGTGCTATGTCCTCCTATGTTAATCAGGCATCAGTATCTGGCATGTCTTGGTTGCTTTGGTCGCTTGTGAGGTGGGGCCCCAACCAACGTACTCAGAGTCCATATAGCTTCTTTCTTAATGAATTCCCATTGATTTGCTTCTTTTTTTGTCATTTGGGAAATTTTTCAGCTTCTAATGATGGCGATAATGGTGAGTTATTTATTCATTTTCTGTTTTTCCACAATGTACGATGAGTGCTTAAAACCAACACCCACAAGCTTTTTGTTGAATAAAAACTCTCCAGTTGATCTTCGGGGAAAGCAGAGGTGGGGAGGAAGGGACTAGCTGTGACTCCTGCCAGGCTCATATTTAGAATTGAGGTCAGCAAACAGGTGTTGGAGTTCTCACAGACTCCCCGGAACCGCACTGGCAACGGTGGTCTGAGGATCCCACACTTCCATGGACAGTGTCTTCTTGTTTCCGAGCACCTCCAGACAGCACTGTTGAATACTACTGGTTATTTTCCCAAGCCCGGGATTTTGGAAAGTGGTGGCAGCCAAGAGTGAAGAGAGGGGTATGTTAAGAGTTGATCCAAGAGAAAAATTGAATCAAGGGCTTATCTTGACAGGTCTGTGAGAATTTGCTGGAAAACTTGGTGCAGTAGAAATGTGTGAGCACATCTGTCTATATTCGTTCTTGTCTGGTGCTAAGCCAACTCAGAGAGAAAAACATGTATTACAAGTGTCGTGTTGCAGGACGTAGGAATGTAGAATACTGAGACTATGTGGAAAGAAAACGTGGAGTAAGGGCTTGACAAATTTCCTATTGGTTAAAATCATGTGTGGCAGTTTCAAAATACCAACTTTGGAATGTGTTTACTTTAAAAATCCATAATCTAACTGGGTATTTAAGCTCCATTTTCAAAACCCGAGGACAGACAAAGAGGCTTCAAAAGTACATGGAAGAATTCTCATATATATATATATATATGTATGTGTATATATATATATATATTTAATTTTTGGGCATCACTGCCCTCTGGTGGGAGTGGGAGGCCCAGCTTTGCTTGCTGCTGGATTTGAACCACCAAGCCAATGGGCCACAGGAATTCTCTTATATATATATATATTTTTTTTTTTTTGGCATCATTGCTCTCCGGTGGTGGGAGTAGGAGGCCCAGCCCCACTGCTGGAATTGAACCTCCGTCCCAGTGGGTCGCAGTGAATTCTCTTATATTTTAACTTCATTTTTTCCCACAAACTTTTTGGAAGCCCCTGGTATTAGAGGAGTCTCTGAGTGGTACAAATGGTTAATGAGCTCGGATGCTGAGAGTTAGAGGTTCAAGTGACTCAGAGGAAAAGCCTGGTGATCGCCGTAAGTAAGATCAGCTACTGAAAGCCCTGTGAAGCTGAGTTCTACTCTGACGTGTGGGGTCACCACGAGTTGGAATTGACATAGCAAGTGATTTAGGGTTGCCTTTTAAAGACTTTATGAGAACCGTAGTCAACTTTTAGATTGGATATGTGACTGGGGGGCCTGTCCTCAGGTGTTAGAGGACATGTGCAGATTTCTCAACTGTTAACTCTTCTGTTATCACTGATAACTCTGATCACTGATAGCACTGTTACAACTGATAACTCAACTGTTATCACTGTTACCAGCTCTGGCTCCTGGCAGTTCTCCTTATTGGGGCCATGCTGATATTGAGAGACTGTTACCTGAGGCTACTTGGTATTTCCAATGTTTTGAACACTTTTCATACATTTTCTTCTCTCTTCCCCCCCTCCCCTCCCCAAACACACATCACTACCCTGGTGGGAGTAGGAAGCCCAGCCTTGCTCCTGGAGAGCTGCTGCTGGATTTGAACCACCAACCCTGTGGGCCGCAGCCCCCCACACAACCACTGCACCACCGGGGCTCAGCTCATACATTTCCTTTTCACTTTCCATGCATTTCCTTTTACAGTCTTGATGTGTAATGTGCAATGTGCTCCCCCATTCTCCTGGTGGAAAACATCTCTGTGTAAAGGAATTGCTATATCAAACATAGGTAATCAAATCAATCTTTGCCTAAGACAAAGAGGAGATGCAGTAGTTCTGAGAAATTTGAACTCACTGGTGAGTGAGTGAGAGATAGGGTGGGGGTGGGGGGAGAGAGAGAGAGAGAGAGAGAGAGAGATTGTTGTAGGGAAAGTTCTCAGAAATGTCAAAAGCAGTTCTAGTGTGGCATGCTTACACTGTCTTGAGTTGCTTATTTGCGTCCAAACTTTCACTTGACCTTAGCCAAAAGTGATTGGGGCCAAACTTTCATTGAAAGTTGATGAAGTAACAAAAGCTGTGATGGATAAGTATTTAGTGGCAATACCATACTTCTGTGAAATTGGAGACTTTGTGTCCGAATCAAACTGGATCTCCCGTAATTTCATTTGTCTTCACAGATGTTCGAATGCATTACTTAAACTTTAGCTGCATTTATATTGTAGATGAACAAAAGAAACTGGGGTGAGAATGTGCGAACATCTTAAATTATTGTGGAAGGAGTGCAACTGCATTGACCTGTCCAACTGTGCCAGCTAAGAGATTTAGAAAATGAAAAGTCTTGGTTCAACTTTAAACCTTAATTAGCTGAACCCCGGTGGCGTAGTGGATGTGCACGGGACTGCGGCCCACTGGGATGGAGGTTCGATTCCAGCTCCACGGAGCAAAGGCTGGGCCTCCTACTCCCACCACCTGAGGGCAGTGATGCCAAAAAAAAAAAAAAAACCACCCTTAATTACTCTAGTATAATTAAGTAAGAACAATAATAAACGACCAAATTTACTGCTACCAAGTCGATTCCAACGTACGGTGATTCTACTAGAGTAGACTGCCCCCGTGGGTTTTCTAAACTGTAACTCATGATGGGACCAGAAAACCTCATCTGTCTCCAACGATGCTCGTGCGAACTGATGACTGCAGTTTGTAGCCAGTGTGTAACCACTGTACCAACAGGGAAGCAGCCATTTTATTTAGCGATTTTATTTTAAAGTCATTTTATTGGGGGTTCGTACAGCTCTTATCACAAACCGTACATCCACCTATTGTGTTGAGCACATTTGTACATTTGTTACCATTATCATTTTCAAAACGTTTTCTTTCTACTTGAGTCCTTGGTATTAGCTCATATTTTTCTCTCTCCCACCCTCCCTAACAAACCATTGATAGTTTGTAAATTATTATTTGTTTATGTCTTTTACTGACCGATGTCTCCACCCACTTTTTTGTTGTCTGTTCCCCAGGGAGGGGTTATGTGTAGATCATTATGATTGGTTTCCCCCCCCCCCCTTTCCCCTACTCATTGTTATTACTGAAGGGTTTATGGGTCCTGGATTTCCTGTGTTGGCCAGTTCTTATCTGTATCCCAGTGTACATGCTCTCATCTAGCTGGATTTGGAAGGTGGAATTGGGGTCGTGATGGGGGGGGGGGTGACAGGGGAAGCATTAAAGAACTAAAGGAGAGTTGCGTGTTTCACTGGTGTTATACTGCTTCCTGACTGTCTTGTCTCTTCCTTGTGACCCTTCTGTGAGGGGTTTGTCCAATTGTCTTCAGATGGCTGGTGTGCTTCTTCCTTGTGGACTTTGTTGCTTTTCAGCTAGATGGCATGATCACACAGGCTGGTGTGCTTCTTCCATGTGGACTTTGTTGCTTTTCAGCTAGAAGGCCCCTTAAGACCCCAGATACTGTCTCTTTTGATAGCCAGGCACCATCAACTTTTGTCACCTCATTTGCCTATGCACCCATTTTGTCTTGACCAGTTATGTCAGGAAGGTGAACATCATGGAATTCCAGATTATTAGAACAAAGTGTTCTTGTGTTGAGGGAGTATTTGAGTAGAGGCCCAAGGTCCGTCTGCTGCTACCCTAATACTTAACCTATAAATAGATGTACATAGATCTATTTCCCTATCATTATATATAGATATATTTACATATGTACATGCCTGTATTTAGAGCTCTATAAATGCCCATTTGCCTCCTAGTTCTTTCCTCTATTTCCTTTTACTTTCCTCTTGTCCCACTATCATGTTCAGCTTTCATTCGAGTTTCAGTAATTCTTCTTGGTTACATTGCCTTTGATCAAGTCCTACCAGGCATCCCACACCATCCTTGCCATCGATTTTAAATCACTTGTTGTTCCCTTGTCCCTCTATTTGTTAACACCCACCTCCTTTACCCTGCCCCCTCCCCATCCCCCCCCCCCCGTGTCCCCCTGGAACCATTGGTCCTGTTTTCGCCTCCAGATTGTTTATCCAGTCTATTTTCTCTAGATAAGCATGCAGAGACACTAATAAGCACACAAAAAAAGGCAGAGCAAAACAAAACAAAAGAAAACAAAGAATGAAGCAACAATGACACAACAAAAGAAGAAAAGCCTATCGCTAGTTTCAGGTCTGTTTGTTGACCTGTAGGAGTGTTTTCAGTCCAGTCTGATGGGGTCCCACGCCCTGGCTTCCAAATCTGAGTATTGGAATCCCCAGGGGACTTCACTGCTTTGCTCCCCTGGTTGCTCTGTTGCACACCATGCCCCGGTGTGGTGGGGTCAGATTGGGTACAGTTCCCACACTGTGCCTCCAGTGATGTTCCTCTTCGTGTTGGGTGTTATGTCTCATGGTGAGGCCGGCCTTATGGTCCTCTCTGTACATTGGCTGCTTTGAGCAGAAATGCGGTCTTTGAGGCTTGGTGGACCAGGATGTGTTCCACCGTCTCTCCTTCCCTCTTCGTTTACTCCTGCATGCTCGGATCAGATGTGCTCTCATTGCTGTCCCCTCACATGAATTCTTCTGCGGGGAGGGGGGTGTCTACATAGTTGGGAATTGGTGATGGCCCAGCGGACTTTCTGTTGGTTCCCTGCTTCGTGTTGCATTCACGGCTTTGTGCACTGGGTTGAAGTCTGGTCCCTCTCTCCCTTTCCTTTGGAAATACATACAACCCTTCCCCTTGGGTGAGTTAGTACCCGTTTACTCCAGTTACCCATGTCTTTTTTAATTTCTTTTTTAATTTTTCCCCCTTTTCAGTTGGCTACATATGTATTCCTGGATTGGGTCTGGACCCTGCCGTAGTGTTTGGATCTCACTCCAGAAATGTTTGTGTATAGTAGCTTTATCCCTATGTCCATTTTTCATTTTTAAGCTTACATCAGTGGACTCATGTTGTACTTGACCTTTTGTCCTTGGCTTACTTTGCCTAGCACAATTTCCTCCAATTCTTCCTATGCGTCCATATGCTTCATGCGTTCATCCCTGGTTTTTCAGGATGCATAGTACTCTATTGTACAGTTTTTTAATCTATTCATTGGTTGGTGGAACTATGAGTTGTTTCCAATTTCTTGTGATTGTGAACTGTGCCACAATGAACATTGAAGCATACCTGTCTGGCCATGGCTTGTTTCTTGCCTCTTCTGGGTATATGCCTAGCAGGGCGATTGTTGGATTGTATGGTAGCTCAGTTTCTATTTGTTATAGATCTACAGGTCCACCAGAATTGAATGAGAATTCCTATCTCACTACATCCCCTCCCGACACTCGTTGCTTTCTGATATTTTGAATTGGGCTATCTTTGAGGGTATTAGGTGGTATCTCATAGTTATTTTAATTTGCATTTCTCCTGTGATTGGGAACATTTTCTCATATGTTTATTGGCCATTCAGATTTCTGCCCCTGTGAAACTTCTGTTCAGGTTCTTTGTCCACCTTCTTAGTGGGCAATTTAAGTTTTTTATAATTTTTGTAAACTAGCCAGAGTACTGTAGATTTTAGCGATAAGGCTTTTGTCTGATGTGTCATTCCTAAAGATGTTTTCCCAGTCTGTGAGCTCTCTTATTACTCTCTTGATGAATTCTTTCAATGTACACAGATGTTTTATCTTAAGTATATCTCACTTGTCAATTTGTGACTCCTATCTATATGTGTTCTTCACATTTCTGATAGCCAATGTATTCCCTTCACCAAACTTCTCAGGTTCATCCCAAATCCCTCATTGATGCCCCTAATAGTTTGAGGTTTTACCTCCAGGTTTGTGATTCACCTTGAGTTTATTCTTGTGCATGGAGTGAGGTAAGGGTCTGGCTTCATTTTTTGGCAGATATCTGCCTGAGTATCTGTCATTAGATTAATACACTGTTTTATGTACTGTGGCGATATAATAGGTGCTAAGTCGGATAAAGCAAGCCCTCCCAATCTTGAGGAGTTCTTGAGGAGTTCTCTGCCAGCTCTCTCCATATGAATTTGGTAGTTAGTTTTTCAGTTCTTTGAAAAAAAATGATGATATTTGTATCACGATAGCATTAAACATATAATGCTGCGGTAGTCTCCTAATCTGGTGTCAGTTTGAGGATTAAGAGTGTACGGGCATAGTCTGGCCTGTCAATCTGGAGATAGCCAGTGAGACCTCTGTGGGCATGGCCTTCTGAAAATTCTTGGAAATCTGGTACTTCCCTCTTGGAGGCAGGCGACACTATCTCTCTCGATTCATTCTACTGACAAGGCTGACTTCCCTGGGAGACATTGCAGCTGACAAGACACATGAAACTACCCTAGTGCCCTGACTGAGTACAAGCCACATGGACGCAAGCAGACCTCTGAAGCTGGAGAAGCCAGCACAGAGACGCTTGCAACACCACTGGATCCAAAGACTTTCTCCCCACTAGCCTGTGATCATCCTGTCTTTGACTTTATAGCATGACTTCATATGTCTCCAATTTGGTCTGTTTCAGTAATGAGGACAAAGGAAAAATAGCCCTGGAGTCAAAAGGCTAACTTGTTGCTTCTCCATCGGAACTGAGGGCCTTAAAGAGAATGTTACCACCCGTTTGAGCAAGTGCTTCTCCGCTATGGTCCTTTATACACAGACTTTGGAGAAGCTGCTCTATCGTGTCTACCATGTGTAAGAAACAGGATTAGATTCTGAGGACGAGTAGGGAAGCTAGCCAGTCTGGCCACAGGGAATTTGCACCTTTATATATGTGAAACTACAGGGTAAAACCCAGGGTATAAATGTCAAGTCCATGGTACATTCAACAGGCAGTTCCCCAGGGGAAGAACTGATGGGTAATTCCACCTGGGGCTTGCAAGCTGGGATCCTGGGTTCTGCTTCCTTTTCTGAGCCAAATGTAGGGCTGTGGTGGGTGGGTAGTGATCCCTGAAGGCCTGGCATGAGCATGGTCCACCTTTTTTGCTGACAGTTTTACCCAAGATATGGGGGGGGGTGGTGGTGGTGGTGGTGGTGGTGTTATTTTAAAACAGACTCAAAAGTTGGAGTGCTAAATTTGCATGTAATGTTAATAATTTTTAATAAGTTGGATAATTTGAATATTTATCACATACTTTAGCAGGAAGCAAGGAAGACCCTAGATACTTGGTGGAATTCCTTCTGAGGGGCAGGGTGTGTGGGTATGTGGCTGCGTGCACACTAGGTCGAACTGTTTGTGACGCTTGAACAGGTTTAAGAACATTTTTATTTCTTTTTAATTTATTTTTTGGGGGGCATCACTGCTCTCCGGTGGTGGGAGTAGGAGGGCAAGCCCCACTGCTGGAATTGAACCTCCGTCCCAGTGGGCCCCAGTCCCGCGCACAACCACTACTCCACCGCGGCTCAGCCCTTAAGAACATTTTTAGATAGGTGGGTCCTCTGGGATTCATGAGGCAAATGGCTTAATACTTACATGTTAGAGGACTGGGAGCATTGTTTATTTTTCCTTTTTGATTAGTTACAGGAAGGATTGTGAACCCATATTTTATGGAGATAGTTGTAGCTTCTGCTGTCTTGGTGGAACCCAGCACCACCAGTAGTGCTCTTTAGAGCAGGTGTGTGTGTGTATAGACCTTGGAAGCAAGGATTGGGTGAAATGATTTGGAATCCCCCCGCTCCCCCTTCCCTGAAGTCTCTTCTTTGTGATGATGGGAAAGTAATTTTGGGGAAGGGTGAGCTAAATGCCCTGGAAGTGCTCATTTCTCTGACTTCCTGGTTTCCCTATTGCCATGAGGCAAGAGTCAGACATACATACCTCCATCCTTCTTTGCCTATTCTGACACCAACCCATCCTCCTGCAGCACTCACAGGGTGGGTTTGAAAGTTCGCTGCAATGGCCACGCAGAACGCACAGACATCACTCACAATTACGAAGCTGTATTAGGGAAGTGCATAGTTCATCACAAGTCAGGATCAGCAAGCAGTAAGGATACAGTCCTCGGTCCACGCAACACCTCTCCTCAGCTAGCAGCCAAGTCTGTTTCCAGTCCTTAGCCTCTCAGCCATGTGGTTCGTTCCTTGTAGAACCTCTGTGTCCACGAGCCAGGAAGGCGGCCTGCTGCTCTTCCTCACAGCCCATCGGTCGCAGGCCAGAGGAGGAGAAAGGTACCTCATAAACGTGGTGCAGCCCCTTTGAATTTCCGGGCCACAGTGTGTGTGATGCCTCTGCTCTCAGCCTTGACCACTTCAGGTGACAGAGATCTCGCCCTTTCACAATTCTCTAGGTTTTTCTCTGCTGGTGTTTCAAAGATGGTTCATCACTGGGGGTAGGGTAGGCGTATGGGTGGAAGGTGGGGGATGATAACAAAAATGGACCAGTTTTCCTTATTTGCATAGCCCCACCCAGTCATTTGTTGGGAGTTTTAGAGACGAGGTAGAAGAGCCATATTAAGAAAAATTCCACTTCACCTCAAGGAACTTTGGGAGTCCAAAGTGGGAAGTTGGCACAGTCTCGCCGACGATGCAGAGATGTGGGCCACGTTCCAGCTCTTGGGATCTGCGTTCTTGATTCCTCTAAAGTGGCGAAGATTGAGGAAACAAGCTGCCGGCATGGTTTCAGCGATTGGTGACTGTGGCTGTGTTGGATGATGATGATATTGATACATCAGGAGGAAGAGTTCCCCCCCACCCAGACTCCCTGCTGTGAACTTGACTCTGACTCACACTGACCCTCCAGTTCAGTAGAATTGCCCCTGTGGGTTTCTGAGACTCTAAATATTTTGGAGAGCAGACAGTCCCACCTGCCTCTTGCAGAGCGACTAGTGGTTTTGAATTCCTGACCTTGTGGCTAGCAGACCAGTGCACAACCCTCGACACTACCAGGCCTCCTTAGGAAGGAGAGTAATGGTCATTCACCCAGGGAAAGTTCTGAGTCCTGGCCTTCCAGGACTTCCAGGCAGACCTTTGCTCAGAATGTGTCTAGCTCTGATGTTTTCGTTTGGAAGTTGGATGCTTTTCAGTGGATGCTTTCGCATACTTTTCCAAAAAGGCATGTTGTTAAGTTAAATACAGTGCCTGGTGAAACTTTCCTACTTTCCCGAACACTTAAAAAATATTTTTTTTTGGGGGGGGGGGGGCATCACCGCTCTCCGGTGGTGGGAGTAGGAGGCCCAGCCCCACTGCTGGAATTGAACCTCCGTCCCAGTGGGCTGCAGTCCCGCGCACAACCACTATGCCACCGGGGCTCAGCCCAATGTCTTACTCTTATGACAAGAAATGTATGCTTATTTTTCAGATTTTTCAACCATCTAAAGAGGAATGAGTAAAGATTTCTGTAGCTCCTCAACCCACTGTGGGTCTTGTTGCTTTCATGTATGTGCTTTTCTGAGATCATGCTTTAGAGCAGAATGGCTTAGCATGAAATCCTACCTACCCTTGAGCCCTTTTTCCCTTGGAGCACATGGTGTGTTTGAACTACTGATCTTATGGATAGCAGTGCAATAATCCACTGTGCTACGAGGGCTCCGTAGAGAGTGTTATTGAAAAAATGTTTGAGAAACCTGTCCAGGAGATGGTCATTGCCATGTCTCCTGTCTCACTGTTTCCAGCTCAAGTATTTCTTTTGCATCCTTGGAGGAGGATCCATTTGATGCCTGTGAAAAGTCAGGTGCAGACCTATGTTAGGCTGCAGCGAAGGGGGACTGAGGAGAGAGAGAGAGAGAGAGAGCGCGCCGTGAAGTGGGAACCCTCAACTGCCTTTTATGAAAGGAGGCAGGTTTTCACCTTTGAAGCTTGCGCTTGTGGGTTTTTAGTTCCTGTTTTGTACCCCCCCCCCCTTTTTTTTAAACTTTCTCAGTTGATGGGTGGTTTGTAGGAAATAAGTGTCCTGACTCTCTTGAATATGAGTATAAGATCTCAGTAGGCTAGTGGTTTCTCTCCTTCCAGGATGAGCCCTGGCTGGGGGTGTGGGGTGTGGGGTGATTTGCAGGTTAAGCCCCAGGGGGAAGGAGGAATGCTGCCCTGGATGGAAAGGTAAATGTAGTGCAGCCAGGCTGAAGGGCAGCTTTCTGGGTTCTGGAGACACCTCTGTGCCTGGGTGTGGCTCTTCTCGGAAGCCTTCCCCCTCCTCCAGCTACTGAGCTACTTCTGCCCCTGTGTCCTCTCTCCCCACTTCTCAACTCACTTGACAGTGTCCACTAGTGAAATGGAGGACTTCCAAGATCAAGGTCTTCTGTTATTTCCAGGTGTGGTTGAGTTGATCCTGAGTTTCAGAGTTCTCACGTGAGCCATGGAGAATGTGTTTTTTTTGGGGTGGGGGGGGTTCCGGGGGCTGATTTTTAAAAGTAGCTCATGATACTCCTGGGTGGTCCTGAACATCCAGCCCTTTGATTAATAGCCCAGCTCATTATCTGTTTGTACCGCCCAGGGATGCCAGGCAGCCCAACCTTCTGCCATTCCGTCATGGCTGACTCATGGCAACTCTGCCTGTATCTATATAGGGGAACAGTCCGCCTCATCTTTCTCCTATGGAGAGGCCAGTGGGTTTGAACTGTCGACCTTGTGTTTAGCTGGCAATGGGGTTTACGGCCCCTTTGCCTAACTCGCAGTGCTTTTTAGCCTTCCAGAAACCAAGCTAAACTCACTGCCGTCAAGTTGACTCAGGGTGATCATATAGGACAAAGTGGAACTGCCCAGGTGGCTTTCTGAGATGTTAGATTTCTATGGGAGTAGACAGCTTCATCTTTTTCCCTTGGAGCACATGGTGTGTTTGAACTACTGATCTTGTGGATAGCAGTGCAATAATCACTGTGCTACGAGGGCTCCGTAGAGAGTGTTATTGAAAAAATGTTTGAGAAGCCTGTCCAGGAGATGGTCATTGCCATGTCTCCTGTCTCACTGTTTCCAGCTCAAGTATTTCTTCTGCCTGCTTTATTTACTCTGTTCCCATTCTCCCTACCTCTGTGTCCCCCTCACAAAACTAGGGGCCTGTGGAATCACGGGGTGTCTGAGCCAATGTCAGCTAATAAGCAATCACTCTACCACGGGGATTCGTAGTTCTTGAAAAAAGTACCGAAGGCCACATGACTGCGGGCTTAACCTACATTTTTAATGTTTGTACCTTTATCATTTTATAATCTCCAAGTAAGATTGGTTATGTTGGGCAATCCTATGATTTATAACAGGCAATCCTGTGACTTATAATTGCCAAAATTTAGGTACTCTTGTGTGTTTGTGAGCATGTTATTGTGTCTGGGTGAAAGTTTGCAGAGCAAATTAGTTTGTGATTCTCCATAATTTGTACACATTCTGTTTCACAATATTAGTTGGTGTGCCCTCAATGCAATACCACACTTCCCAAGGCTTCCCTGGTTTTCCCTTCCCCCTCGCCCTTCTTTACCGCACCTTCCTGCTTCTGAGAGTTGTTTTTGGCAGAGGCTGCCCTTGTGGCCCTGGAGAGTTGACTGTCTTGAGGAGCGTGTTCCTAGTGGGTATACTGTTGGCTTGACACTTGTAGACCTGTTGCCATCTTCGTGCCCTCAAGGAATGTGTTGCGGGGTGTCTCTGGGCCACAGCCTTGAGCCCTCCACCATTCTCTATCCTGTTGTTGTATTTGCTTCTAGATTGTTTGTCTTCCTTTCTGTGAAGGATTTTCTATGATTATCCTTATTGGAACAATTGGTTGTAGTGGCCAGGCACCGTCTAGTTCTTTGGGTCTGGGTGGAGGCTGAAGTTTGTATAGTCCATTAATCCTCTGAAGTAATTGTTTTCGTTGATTTTCTGCACTCTTCTTTGCTCTGGATGGAAAGAAGCCAGTAGTTGTATCTTCTTAGGTGGCTACTCACAAGTGTGTAAGACCTTAGTCACTTTTCAGCAGGGTGGCATCTAGAGCATTGACCTGGATGCCCCTAAGACACCTAAGGCCTCAAGCCCAGAGAAGTCCCTGAAGAAGTTTGATTATGGCTAAACAGTTTGCATAACTGTGTGATGTGGATAGTTCACCTACCTAGAATAATGTATGTAGAAATAATCTCTCAAACCTATATGGGAAGGGGGGCTTTAAAAACTTCATGAAAAAATTCCTTTATCCTTAAATTCCACTTTTATATAGACCTTTTCAACCCCCCTTTACATATTCATGGGTATGCTCCCATATGCCACCCACTTACTACCTACCTATGGATCCACACCTCAAATGTTGTGTGTTCTTACTATTCATGAAGGTTTGTGTGTGATACTATTTACCATTGTTGCCTTTTACTCTTGTGTGTTTCCCAGTCTCTGTCTGTGCTTGGGTCATGTTGTACTGATCTCTCTCAGGATGGATTACTCTTCCAAAGTTAATTCATGTCTACTTAGGTGTTGGGCTGCTAACTGAGAGGTCGTCAGTTTGAAACCACCAGCCCCCACCACTGGAGAAAGACGGACTTTCTACCCCTAAATTGAGTCAGTCTCGAAAATCCACAGAGGCAATTCTACCCTGTCCTGTGCCTGTAGATTGTCACCGTAAGTTGCAGTAGACTTGATGGCAGTGAGGTTTTTTTTTTAAAATTATTTCATGATTACCCCTTCATCCCTGTCAATCAAAAAAGAATTATTTCTATCTATAAAATGATTTTTTTGACTTTTCATAGTTGTCATCTCATACAGTGTTTGCTCTTCATTAATTTATTTCACTCTCCATAATCTCTTCGATCTTATCCATATTGTAAGATACTTCATGGTTTCATCGTTATTGAATGTTGGCTTGGAGACCTGGTGGCATAGTGGTTATTGGCTGTGCTGCTAATTGCAGTGTCAGAAGTTCGAAACCACCAGCTGCTCTTTGGGAGAAAGAGGGAAATGATGCTATGGGAAACATGGGTGCGATGTTCTTTTTAACTAAAAGGATGTGTGAAACTTAAGCACTTGCTAATTTCTGCCACCATTCCTGTCTCTTGAATGAGATTTTTTTTTTTTTTCTGGTAAGACCCAAGGTAAGGCAGTTTGTTGTCTAAAGCCAGAGAAAGGCAGTTGTCTGAGACATAAAATGGAAGGAGAGAAATGTAGTAAAGAACCAACAAACAAAACAATAAAAAATGGAAGGAAAACCAATACTATACTGAGTAGGAGAAAACCAAATTAGTGATGCTAGTGTAGTGGTACGGCGTGGGGTAAGAAGAAGGGGAGTGAGAAGTTTCTGAAGGAGAGAAATGGGGGCTTTAGACGTGCAAAGGCAGACATTAGCTGGGTTGTTTCTCAGGGTACGCAGCTACAGAATTCTAATGGCCTTAAATTTTGTGGTCATTAATAGCATCATGTTATTATTGATGGGAATGCAGAGAAGGAAGTACAGCGAATTAGTGTGGAAAGAAAATGAAAAGTTCCTTCTAACTCCGGGGAAGACTCTCTCCCCCATTGCCCTGCAGCTAGCCAGCCACGTTTTGTCTTGTGCACTTGAACTCAGAGGGATGGTCCAGACTCCATCCCGAGAGGCCTGACAGTTAGTCAGGGGAGTCTGTTCTGGATGAATGCCAGCTCTGTCCTTATTTCATGTCATATTTTTCTCATTACAATATATGTTTGTTGTAGAAAGATTGGGTGATTCAGAAAAGAACAAAGAATTAAAATCACCGATCATCTGCTCTCCTCCTTGGAAGCTATCTTACCAATACATCTCTCTTTACATTTGCTGGGCTCTCCCTGTCTTTCTCACTGTCTCATTCTGCTCCATTATTTTGGTTACTCTGTCTGCAGAAAATGGGGAAGGGCTATTGTAGGTTGTCATCCTGGAAGTTAGTGGTTTGAGTCCCCTTTGTCTGGGGCAAAATACCTACGGTTTCGGAAGTGCTAAATGCATATTTAGCCTTCATATAAAGATCGAAGGCCCCTTTTTAGGCCTCAGGTCACAATCGTCCATTTGCCACTTTGATGGGAGGTTCACAGGTAGGGCGTGGATGCTTTCAGGCTTTGTGTGATGGTGGCGCTGTGGCTAACTACAGGTTCCAACCCACCAGCCACTCGGAGGGGGATCAGTGAGGCTTCTTGCTTCTGTATAAAGATTGACAGTTGGGCTGAGCCCCGGTGGCGTAGTGGTTGTGCGCTGGACTGTGGCCCACTGGGATGTAGATTCAATTCCTGCAGCGGCTCCACAGGAGCAAAGGCTGGGCCTCCTAGTTCCACCACCAGAGGGCTGTGATGGCCCCCCACCCCCTCAAAAAAAGAGATTGACAGTTTTGGAAGTGTGTGGCAGTGGCTTTCTTGGTTGCCAGCTTATCTCTGCCATATTTTGTCTCTGTGCATTGGAATTGACTCACCAACTCAGAACAGTTGGTAATATAGAGGAGGGAGTCCTGGTGGTACAGTCAGTCTGTACTGATTGCCAGCTTAAATGCAACCAACTGCTTCACGTATGAAAGGCTGGCAAACTGCATCCTGATTCCAGTTAAACCATGAGACCGTTCTATGAAATACTATGAGGTAGAATCAACTTAATAGCATTTGGTTTTTTACCTGTGACAAAAATAATTCAATCCCAAAGAGGAGATTAAAGTAATTTTGCTTTCATTACTTGGTAACCATCTTAAAACACTGTGTTCTCATATCCTTTTATCAGGAACCCAAGCAGGCTGATATTTCCCACAGCAGCACTCTTACTCGTGTGTATGCGAAGGATCAGCTCCACTTTCATGATGGGCTCGGTCCTCCAAAGCTCCACCAGCTGTGGTCAGCTTAACAATTAGAATTGGTGGGTGGGGGGCACAGTCTTCCTTTTAGGGAGGTGCCCTGGTTGCGCTGTTGTGTAAGCATCGGACTTGTAACTGCAAGTTGGTGGTTCAAACCTCTTAGTTGCTCTGTGGCAGAAAGACAAGACTGCCTGCTGGTGGAAAGGTGGACAGCGACGGACACCCAGTGCAGAGCCACTGTGGCACTGCCAGAAGGTTCCTGAGAAGTGAGGATGCCGAGACTCTTGTGCTTATGTATTTTGGACTTGTTAGGAGAGACTGGTCCCTGGAGAAGGACATCATGCTTAGCAGAGGAGGACGACTCTCAGTAAGGTGGTCGGATGCAGTGGCTGCAACCACAGGGTTCAAACAGCTGCAGTTGTGAGAATGGCAGCTAGCAAAAGGCATCTGTTGGAATCAATTCAATGGCAGGAGGTTTTGGGGACCTTTTAGGTTTGAGGAAAGTGAGCTCAAGAAAAGATAATGGTTTTCCTGGTCGTCTCTACTTGATCCTGGCTGGAATCTTGAACCCCTGACTCCAAGATGAGGGTTCTTTCTGGAACACTTACATCATTTACTTTTTCTGGTTGGTGTTCTCACCCGAGAGTGTTACCTTGCATCTGCTTTTCTCCCTGGTTCTGTGTTTTAAGGCTCCGCAGAGCCTTATCACTGTTGGTCTTATTTGTTTTGGAGTTCAAACTCTGCTGTTATATTGAACGACTACCTCCTCTTTGGCATGCTCATGGGCACGGCCTCCATTTTTTTTTTTTGGCATGCATGCATACATTCACTGAATGAGTGTACTCACCTCTGTGAAGGAGAGAGCCATCTAGAGAGAGGTGGTTGTGACGTGGCATTGCTTCCAGTTTGCACACACATTTTTGCTTTAGCTAAAACAGGTTCTAACCGCCCTGGCCTCTTCAAGTGGGCTATTTAGTTGTAAAAATGGAAACTCATTGACGGGGATAACCCCTTATGTGAAAACAGAACAGAGAACAAGACTGAGATCGAGTGCCTCGTGGGTGGGGAGGCAAATCTGTGTGGGTTGAAAAACACAAGTCTTATGTTGGGTGTGCCCTTTCCCAGGGACTGGAGAAACCGATGTGGCATATTTCAAAATATTGACGAGAGAAGTTGCTTTCAAGTTATGGTGTATAATCTGAGTGTATAATACAGTAATGTAGATAATTCATTCACCTATGGAAATTTAGTCAGGGAAACCCCTACATTAAAAAGAAGAAGAAAAGTTTGAGTAGGTAGAGGAGCAAAATCCTTCAGAAGTCGCGGAGGCCGTCGCCTTTTCACTTCCATTTTCTTTTATGTTGCTTTTACTCACTCTCAAATGCTGGCCACCTCGCTTCTGGTTTTCCTGTGTCATAATGAATAGGTTTTTGCATCAGAATCGCTGTATGTCCCTCCAATCTAGAGTTTCCAGGCCTGCTAGAAATACTACAGGCAAAAAAAGCAACTTTCGTGGGAGCCTTTTTGAGAGTGGACTAGAGAGAGGACAGACTTTGAAGCTGGAGGACAGCCCCAGCCTGGTTTCGTATTTGACTGTGCATGTTGTTAACCCCTGGTGGCGTAGTGGTTATGTGTTGGGCTGGTAAGTACAAGAGCCCCAGTTCGAAACCACTAGCCACTCTGTAGGGAACGAGGCTTTCCACACTGCTGACATTTACACCCTCAGAAATCCACAGGGGGCCATTCTCCCTTGCGCTTTAGGCTGTGTGAAACTACGGAGATGCCAGTGAGAGTTTTACTGTCTGTCACATCTGGCTTGGGGTTTCCACCTGCCTTCTGCAGCAAGACTTTCATTTAGAGTCTAGCCTGGCGTATGTCCAGGGTCTGGGTTAAGGAAGGTGGGCTCCAAATAATACCCCGTTGCTGGCCCCCACTCTCGAGCAATCAGAGACCTCTTCGCTTGGGACATCAGGTGTTTCCAGGCTACTCTGTGATTAGCTCGTTTTATTTTACTTTGCTGCTCATCCGAGATGATACTTAATTTGGTGCTGAAGAACTTGGCCTTTCATCTGTAGGAGCTGGAAATGTTCTGTTCCTTAGATAGCTACCTGTACCTGGTGCCATAAAAGG
Source organism: Nesogale talazaci (assembly GCA_004026705.1). NCBI lineage: Eukaryota > Metazoa > Chordata > Mammalia > Afrosoricida > Tenrecidae > Nesogale > Nesogale talazaci. The sequence goes on along the minus strand of PVJH01014525.1, from coordinate 26,594 downwards.
AATGGGGTTGAGCTTTCTGCCCGAGGAAGTTAATTGTACATCAGCATGCTTTGAAAATGCAGCAGAGGGATGTAGTCACTTAGCTAGAGGAATGAAAATGCAGTATTCCCAAAGGAGAATCTAACAAGCTTTTGTGGGCGTACTTCTTCAACCTTCAGGGGAACTGTAGATTTCCACCGAAACCGAAGCTGTAAAGTCAGGAGAGCCATGCGATGTGGATGGTTTTTTAGAAATACAGTGCTGTTCCTTTGGAAAGAAGTGGGTAGCAGGTGGTGTGAAAGCATGAGGAGAGAAAATGGTATCCTCGAGGAGGAAAAAAAAAAAAAAACCTTAATGCAAACCCCACATATGCCGGCAAATACAATCTAGCAGAAAATAATCAGCACAGGTAAGGCTGAGTGTCCTTTCCTTCCTCTCGCACCATGGGGCACCCCTGGCTCTCAGCCTTGTGGGAGGAGCGTGCTTTGTGACCGGCCTTCTCCAACTTCTCCAAGAAACTACGGGGGCATCTAAGTCACTCCATGTTTGTATTAAGTAACGTCTGATCGCAAAAATGGATTCTGTGGGCTTTTACACAAGATGTTACCATATGTTCATTTATTGAGACCAGTCGTGCTTTAAAAACACACACACAAAACAAACATGATTCCATCTGAATAGTTTGTGATTTGTGCTGGTGTTAAATATTCTAATATTGTTTGGCGGCATCTGACATTCTTGCTGTCTCTACTAGTCTTTTTTTTTTTTTTTTTTTAATTTACAAGCCTACCTGCCATCTCCTTAGGTCTCTGCTTCTATGAGAATTGCGGTTAGGGGTGTGTTTTATACTTGTATCTTTTTACAGCTCCTTATGATTCTTGATTGCCCAGTGGTTAGTTAGTGCTTGGCTGCTAGCTGAAATGTCTGCACTTCACACCCACTAGAGCAGGGGTGCTCAAACTTAAAACAGTGGCCAGATCACTGTCCCTCAGACCATTGGAAGGACCGACTCTCGTTAAAAAAAACTACGAACAAATTCCTATGCACACTGCACATATCTTATTTTGAAGTGAAAAAACAAAAACAGGAACAAATACGCTAAAAAGAAGAACAAGTAAAGTTCAATCAACAAACTTACAAGTATTTCAATGGGAACTATGTGCCTGCTTTGGGCTAATGAAATGGTCACTGTCCAGTTCCATATTTGTCACTGCTAGTCGTAACAAGTGATGCAAGTGTGCATCAGTTAGTCTAGATCTGGTTGGAGATTTCAGATGTTTCATTCTGGAAAAAGTCTGTTCACAGACATAAGTGCTGCCAAAGATGGTTGCCATTTTGAGTTCATGGTTCCTGAGATTAGGACATGTCTCAGGGGGGAGAGAGGCATAGAAATTAGGAAGGCTGCTTCACTTGAATGCGTCTTTCAGAGAGTCACAATTCTGCAGTTCAGCCAGTTCCATTTGGTAAATTGTATCCATATTGTCAGTGTCAATAGAAAATGGGTTATGGAATAGCTGCCTGTCCTGGTCATGGAGATGAAGTGCTTTAAATCTAAATTGGAGCTCCTTTTGTAACTTTTCCAGTGAATCCACACATTTTGTTTGGGAATCCAACCAATGGTTTTTCCGCTAATAGATTTTGAGTTGTGGGGAGAGGGCAGAAATTTTCCTCCTTCATTTGTTTAATGAGGAGGCCTAATTTTAATCCACATGCTCTCACATGTGATTGCATAGCACAGATGAACTTCCCCTTTCCTTGAAGTTGCACATTGAAACTATAGAGTAGCTCTGTTACATCTGTCAGAAAGGCAAGGTGCCATTTCCATTCTGCATCACTGAGCTCTGGTATTTATTTGCTTTTGGAAAGCAGAAAAGCTGTTATCTGTGGAAGTAAGTCATAGAAATGTTTCAAAACTCTCCCTAGACTCAGCCAACAGACTTTTGTGTGGTATAGAACATCTTCATAGGTAACATTTAGCTCATACAGAAATTCCTGACATTGTCTGTGGCTTAGTGCATTAGCTCTAATGAAGTTAACACAAGATACCACAATTTTCAAAAGAGTCCCACTTCAGTGATTTACTTCCCAGCGCTTGTTGGTGGCTGAGGCAGTGTATGGCTACTGGATGAGAATGGTTATGCTTGACCATCTCTTGGTTAATGTGAGCAATGACTCCTTTCTTAGACCCCACCATGCTAGGAGCACCATCAGTTGTCACACTGGCTAGTTTAGCCCAGGCCAGCTCCAAACCATTCACAGTTTGACAAACCTTTTCACAGATACCCTCTCTTGTAGTTGTTCCTTTGATGCTTTGCAGTGCAGTAAGCTCTTCTGTTACTTTGAAATAATCATTTGTCCCACGAATAAAAATTAAAAGTTGTACAGAATCATGAACATCATTACTTTCCTCAAGTGCCAAGGAAAAGTAGGAAAGGTTTTTTGCGAAGTTTTGCAAATGCTCATGCAAATTGTCTCCCATTTATTCAATCGTTTGTGTAATTGTAGGTCCTGAAAGACTCACTGTACTAAACAAATCGGCCTTCTCTAGACACATCTCTTTGGCAACAGAAAGAAGGCATTCTTTAACGAATTCTCCCTCCACGAATGATCTGCCAGTGCACGCTATTAGTTTGGAAACTTGAGAACTTGCTCACAGTGATGAAATATATAGCTACTTCTGCTTCAGAAAAGTATTTTGCTGAGTTGTCAATGTATTTTTCAGTTTTAGTATTTTATCTTTTCTCACTTCTGTGACCAAACAATCATATTTATCTTTATGTTGAGTTTTAGTGTGGATGCAAATCGTCTTTGAACACAGACACTATATTCTGGCATATTGAACACACAGTTCTTACCTTGTACTGCATGAAAAATTAATCATAAGTCCACAGTTCTTTGAATATCCTACACCAAGTCAATTTTTCTCTTTCTCGATATCATTGTTTTCTAGGGATTCCAAATTTCCAAATTGCTATTAGTTTTTTATATATATATATATATATATATATATATACACACACACACACACACATATACACACACACATATACCCCCCCACACACACATATACACAGTGCTACAAAAGCAATATGCCAGTAATAACTTTATCAACACAGAGGCATATAGACTGCACTGCCCATTAATGCAGTCTGATTAGTGTCCATCAGTGCAGCCTTGCCAGTCACTTCAGCCTCACCAGTGCCCACATTGGAGGAACTCTGCTTTTACCTCAGACTCACACTGGTGTGGTGAGGGAACCAGCATGATTACAGAGCTGGTTCCTCCACCTCCTTTCCAGTTCACACTGCCCTGTGAGAACCGCACTGCCATCTGTGATCTGTGTGAAGACCCATGTGATCAGATTCCACTGCAAGAAAAAAAGAAGGCATGTATTATCAGAAGAATCCAGCTTCTGATACATACATCACGGGTTCAATAGGTGCAGTTGTGCATCCATAATTATTATTTATTATAATAAGGTTCTAGAAAGCATGAGAGAGAAATAAGAGTCAGCCATATATCACATCATGGTATCATGTTCACCTCCACCAATGAGGCTGTCCATGTGGAAACAGCGAGTGGGGAAAGGGATTACTTATGCAGTGAGGGAGAGGAGCTGAGAGCTTCAGGCCCTCAGGGGCAGGAGAGAGAGCCTCTTTTTTTTTTTTGGTGGCATCACTGCCCTGGTGGAAGTCGGAAGCCCAGCCTTGCTCCTGGAGAGCCTCTATCTTATGTCCAACCCTTATATACTCTCTGGAGCCATGCCAGACCCCCAATTACAGGCAAGGACATATGTCACAGGAAGGGGTTGTACGATATGCAACACCTTATAGGAAAGGGAGGTATCCCATGTGACAAGGCCAGACCTCAGATTCTGGATGTGGCTAAACAGGTTAAGCTAGAGACATTTAACAGCAGCATGTTAATCTGCCCACAGGCTTCAAGGGAAGGGAACCATCATCCTGATAGCAGGAGAGGCAGCTCTGTTAGGAGACACACAAAGGCCTCAGATAACTGGGAGCTTCAGGGAGAATAGCTTACAACTTCCACACCAAATGTTGGTAAATAATTTGCTTAATATTTTGGAGTATATAATTGTGGAAAAGTCCTGCCTGCACCCCACCATGTATGTCTTTTCCAAATCTAATGTGAGTTCCGCCATAGAAAGATGTGGCTGAACTTGCACTGCTCAGAGGTTGCAGCAGCGTGAACGGGGGCTCACACAGCACACAGCATGCAACATCATACACAAGTGAATAGCAATGAGAATATAAATGCACTTACTGTCAATTAAATTGGGTTTCCTACTCCTCGACTGTCTGCAGAGCCGGATTAAGTTCCCATGGGGCCCTAGGCAGATTAGCAGTTTGGGGCTCCCATGCGATAACACTGAGCACTGACCATTTGTGATAACACTGACCGCTGACAGTTTGCATGAATACTGATCACTGACCATTTTCATTACCACTGAGCACTTCAGTTATTACCACCGAGCATTGACTATTTGTGTTGTCACTGTGATGCAATCCCCCCTAGAATCCACCCCCAACCAACTAACCAAGTTTTTTTTTTTTAAGGCTAACCTAATTTCAAAAAGGGGCCCCGTATCTGCCAAAATAGAAATCTTAACTTCAGAAAAAAAGACCCTCCCTTAACCTAAAAAATAAAAAAAGGCCCTACTAACTGCAAAATAAAAAAGAATAGACCTCCTAACTTAAAAAAAGAAAGAAATCCTTACTTGATCTTACCTCTGTTCCCTGACAGCAGCAGGCTCTGCACAGGCAAGGATGTGACTCATCTGATTACACCCGAGACTGAAAGGAGGAGTGGAGACACAGAGAGAAGGAGGGGGAGTAGGGGTGTGTGCGCGCGTGCGCGCACTGCGGGCCCCTGAGACGATTGCGCTGCTAAGCAGGTTAGGCAGTGGCAGCAAAAGCACCCGGTGGACCATATGTGGCCCACAGGCCATCGTTTGCAGTAGAGGCTGTGAAGTGGACTGCCAGTGGCAAGGTTGGTGGTCATTGAAACCCATCAGCCACTCTGCGGGAGATAAATGAGGCTGTCTGCTCTCATAAAGACTTACAGCCCCAGAAAGCCCACACAGGGTCACTGGGAGTCCGTCCCCCTTATGGTAGTGCATTGGGCATAGTCTCCAGACCTGGAGATCTGCTTCCTCAAGACTTACAACCCCGCTTGGTGCTAGGGATGAGGACAGTTTTTCTCTGCCTTACAGGGCCACTCTGAGCTGGAATTGGCTTGGTGTCACATAGCAGCAATCTTACGTTCGATGTTGGGTCTAGAAAGTACTGTGTAAAAATTTGTTCTAATGAATGACTTTTGGATCAGATCTTGCTAATGTGGTTGGTAGAATTTTCCAGTAGTGTTGGTGGTAGTGTGTCTATATCTATGAATCCCATTAATTTGGCAAATTACATGACTTGGTGGGGGGAGAGCACATTTTATTGGATGACAGCAACTAGAATCCTAATAAATCCAGACAGGCTGCATTATAAGTGGAGAAAGAAGAGATTGAAAAGGTATTATGATACATACTGCTAGAAATTGAATAGGTGATTGTTTGCACAGGATGAGGAACTAGAAGAAAGCCTAGAAGAAAGAGTGTAGGTGAGGAGTGAGTGCTGGGTCAGGCTCTGTTAGAATGGATGACCAGTGCAGGCTGGCTACTTAGATTCACTTCCAGGGAACACCTTTAAAAGGTAGTCTGTGGAGGAGTTTCAGAAGCACATTTAACTCAGTCCATCTCAATCCCAGGAACATAGCAAAAATTCTACCCCCTCTAGACCTTGGGGATACCTGGCTAGGGACCACACAGCCAACGCCTAGGTCTTGGGAATCAGGATTCATGCTTATGACTCGAGTTGCTAAGCAACTTTCTGACACCTTTTCCCCAGCCTCCATGTGGCAGGAACAGCAGTGCCCCTAGTGGCCAGTTCTGTATTCTTGGAGTTCTTGCTGGAAGCCCAGCTTGAATTCAGTTCCCTGGAACCTTTTAGTGATCCTTTAAGCACCTAATGTCCTGCATTAAATTCCTTTCTTAAAGTAGCTAGTTCATTTCCTGCAACTTGACTCTCTGAGAAGGAAGGATTTTGAAATGTGAATGTGCTGCCTGAGCCAGATGGATCCTTGGAAGTGTGAGGGAATGAGCAGCAGATGGATACACAGATAGAGCAGTGGTTCCCAAACACACTTTTCTTTTCTTTCCTTATGCTCTCTTAATGGATGCAAGGGTAGTGGAGTTGTGGGAGGAGGCTTGCTCTAGTCCCCAAAGACATGAGTCCCAAATTCTACCCACCAGAAATTCTGATCTAGAAGAAATTGGTAGAAATTTGGAATTCCTTATTTTTAAAAACTTGCCCTTCGTGAAATTAAAGTATTTCATGACCCTTCTTTCTACATGACAGGACGTGGTGTGGAGTGACATCTTTCTAATGACTACCCTCTGGGGCATTTACCTGTTTCTGGCTCTGAAGGATGAGGTCTGTAATGCTGAGTGTGGTGCATACAGGATTTCCTTCCTTTGTTAGAACTGCAGGAAAGGGATACATTTCAGCTGTGTATTCGAATGCTGAGTAAAAATTGAGTTGCTTGCTATGAGATAATACTTCCACTGAATGCTTTTTTAATATGGTATTTTAAATGCAAATATGGTCTTTTGCAGTATAGTGCACCTTTCATGGGTCAAAGTGTGTCTGTTATGTATATATTTCTAATCTGTGTTACATTTGAAGAAAAAACACAATTGAAGTTATTTAAAAGATGGGAGTACCTCCTAAGAAGAGAGGTCAAGAGATGATTCGGACATCTGGGAGAGTTGGAATAGATGAGTAGGGCTGGCTGGCACCATGCTATGGCGACCAGGCGATTTCAAGGCTGGTGCTGGTGCTTCCGGGAAGAGTCACTAAGGGGTGCAGATGTCAGGGAGGGCAGGCATGTCTTGGTGAAAAGACTGGTCCTGAGGTTAATTGGTGTGTCCTGTCCTCTCCAGCTCCCCAACCCCGATTTTTGCCTGTCCTATCCGATGCTGGCTTCACTCAACCACATGAAGGAGGAAGTCCCCATTTTACCTCAGTGTAAAAGCTCCCACTTGGTTTCAGTTGATTAGCCCTAGATGATGGTCGCAGCAGGGGTTATATGTCAACCAGGCTTCTACTGAAGAGCTTGGCTGTTCCTCCTCGGCAGCTGCCTGTCTGCTTGGAAATTAGGCAGCATGATTTTGCACTCGGATAATAGATGTGAATTGACTGCAGCTTACTAAGTGCTCCATAATGATGGGAAATGTGGATGGTGCTAGTCAGCTGTGTCTGCAAATGGCATTTTCATGATGCATGAGAAGCCTACATGTGAACGGGAAGGAAATGAGCCTGCAGAGTTTGTTGCATGTTAGCCTCTCCAGAAAGGTCCTCCTTTGGCCCCTCCCTGCATTGAATCCTGACAGGATGACTGACCAAACTATGAAGCTGGCGTCTGTACTGGCAGTTGGCTTTTATGGGTTTATTTATTTTATTTTTAACAGATTTATTGAGTTATACTTGCCATGCCATGTATTCACTTAAGCTTAGACAGCTCATTGTTTTTTACTGTATTCACTGTGCTGTACAGCCATCACTGCAATCGGCTTTTAGAATGTCCTTCTCTGTCTCCAAAGCAGCTGTTGGGGGTTCCTCTAAAAGAATGTAGCCTGTGCTTATTAAAGGGCTCTTTTCTCTCCCCCCTCACTCTACTCCTTTCTCTTTATTTCTTTTTCCCCTTGCATTGGTGGGTTATAGATTTTTGAGAATCATCTACAAGGCAAAATTTCTTTCTTTCTTTTTTTTGGGGGCATCACTGCCCTCAGGTGGTGGGAGTAGGAGGCCCAGCCTTTGCTCCGTGGAGTTGGAATTAAACCTCCATCCCAGTGGGCTGCAGTCCCATGCACAACCACTATGCCACCGGGGCTCAGCCCGGTACAATTTATTTTCATAAAGGATGTAGTTTAATATTTCAAAGGCTATGTGCTTTCCTAACTTTTGATCGCAGCCTCGTGAATTAACTTTGTCTTAGTTACTGCTTTCATTCATCTCATACTTCTTTTCAGTTTCAGGTGCCACTCTTCCAGCCAGTAAAAGGAATATCTTTGCTCTTTAGTGCTTGTATGAAACAGAGCCACTGGCTTCAGGCACAGGTGGAACCAGGGGTTCTCTCTCCTTCACTCAGATACTTTGTTTGCATATTGAACATATGTGCCCCATTAAGGCTGTGGGCGTGGGAGTCTTGGTGGATGAGATGAGGCCAAGGATTGGGCCATACCTCAACCTGCCTGTGCTTTGTATCTAATTGGGGTTTAAATGCTATAGGCTTGGCTTGATTTTTCATCCTGCGATTACAAATTTACCATTTTCAAAACCCAAAATCCAAACTCATTAAGACAATGTCGATTTATGGTGACCCTGTCAGAAAGGGCAAAATTGCCCCTGTGGGTTTCTGGGACTGTAACTCTTTATGGGAATAGAAAGCCTCATCTCTTTCCTGCAGAGTGGCTGATGGTCTGGCGCTGCTGACCTTGGGGTTGGCAGCCCAACGTATAACCACTATACCACCAAGGCCGCTCACAACCTCAGGGCATGCTGGCAGTCTTTACAGAAGCCAGGTGCTACGTCCTTCTCCCACAGTGTGGTTGGTGGGTTTGAACTATGGACCTCTTGGTTAGCAGCCTATTGCTTTAACCACTCTGCCTCCAGGACGTCTCATGTGGATGTTAGGGGATGTAGTATATGGGAAAAGTTAATAAAACAGAGCGCAATAAAAGAAAATGAGTATTGTGGGTTCAAGGCTACAAGCAGGGTGTTGTGGCTCAGAAGAGGGATATTTGCCCTAGATTGGAAGGTGCCCCAAGGCTCTCTGGGAGAAGAGAGCTCCACGAACATCACATGACCCTGCCCATGGGAATTTATGCCAGGAGGCTTCCCAGATCAACTAGCACAGCTTTATGGGCAGAATGGAGGGCTACTATGAAGAGGAGGAGGGGATCAGGTAAGGGTCTAGGAGGAGTTGCTTGGAGTGGGTGCTGGGCATGTGTGTGTATGTGTTAGTCCGGGTAGACTAGAGAAACACATTCATAGACACGCATATGGATATAAGGGAATGGTTTTTATACAAGAGGAATGAAACATTGAAAAAACATCTCAACCCAGCCCAGTCCAAAGTCATAAGTTCAATATTAGCCCATATGTTCGATACCAATCTATAAAGTCTCCTTCCGACTCACAAAGCACATGCAGTAGAAATGTCCTGGCACTGGTAGGGGTCTCCCCATCGCTCCTTGTTTCCAGGGTTCATCAGCAGTATCCATTGGCGGTAGGAGCATCTCAGCGCTGGTAGGGGTCTCTCTGTGGCTTCTCTGGCCCCAGAGGTCTGGTTCCATCAGGGCAAGCCCATGTGGCCTCCTCTCTAGCTCCTCCATTCTCCAAGAATCAGGATCGATCAGCTTGCTGTCATCTCTTCTTGTCAATAGTTTGTCTCTCAGAGACTGAGAGTCAAGTTTCTCTATCTTATTGGGAAGTACCACAAAACTTCTCAGAATTCCCAGGAGAAAGCCATGTCCACACAGAGGCCTCATTAGCTACTCATTGGCTATCTCCAGATTAATAGGCTAGATTCCACCCCTCCATCCCAGTCATGAAATTGACATCACGAATACATGACCGCCACAGTGTATGACTGCATGCACGCCGAGGAATGACAGACGCTGGCTTATGCTTAAAGTTGTCCTTCTGGCTGGTACTGAGCAATGCAGGGAGACCGGTTGTGACTTACAGTCAGCATTTAAGAGTCTTCATGGTAGAACTCTACATATTTTGAAAGCAGGGCCCACAGGATTTCCGGTGGGTTGAATGTGTGGTGACAGCTAGAGAACAGTCAAGTATGATGCTAAAGCTCTTGACTTATTTTGCAACTGTTGAGTATGAGGCCACTTTTAGATCTTCCAGTGAAGGGCTGAGTTGAAGGGCTGAGTTGTACCTGGGCTGGTGATGCCAATTGTGGGCGAGTGACAGAGATCACGAAGGAGATGGCAATGGAAGTGGCCATACCTGACCTCTGGCTTCCCTAGTGCCAGAAGGCAGGGGTCAGTCAGGTAGACCTCCACTGACCACCCTTCATCCTTTTTGACTCGTTCTGACACCAACCTTTCCTCCCACAGCACTTGACATCTGTGCTGGGTGCTATAATTCATTACAGTGGCCAAACAGAACTAACAGACAATACTCAGCGTTGGGGGTGGGGGGGCCTATTAGGGAAGTTAAGAGCTTACTAGAAGGTGGGATCATCAAACAGTAAGGATACAACCATTGGTCTCTTCAGTCAGCATCAAGTTCATTCCTTAGCCTCTCAGCCACAGGGCAGCCAAGTTTCTCTCCAGTTTGTAGTTGCTCAGCCATGTGGGCCCATGACCAGGGGCAAGCCCACCTGTCACACTTCACAGTTCCATAGTTCCAGGCCAGATGCGAAGTTACCCCATCTTGACTGTGCTCCCGGAGTGCCACAGTCTCTGACTCATCTGACCTCTGGCTTCCACTACTTCGGGGAAGTGCTCTTCCAAGTTTCTCAGGTGCTGTCTGCTGCTGTTTCCCAGGTGCCTCGTTCTCTATGGCTGTGAGTGTTTGGGGTATGATAATGAAAACAGACGTATCCCCTCTACTAGTGTGATACGTGTCCTGTGTATGTTGTTTGCCTCCCCCCACCCCACCCCTCAGTCGTTTTGTGGGATTTAGGGACTTGGGTGGAGGTGCCATATTAAATTTCACAGCACCACAATCATCAAGGATGTGACTGGAGTTAAGGAAGGGAAGAGACTGTAGGCTGAAACTGGGTGAGCTCCTGGGGGTGGATTCAACTACTAGCTGGAAGGTTGGGGGTTCAAATCTCCTTAAAGGTGCTTTGGAAGATTAAGTCCGGTGATGTATTGCTGCAAGGCCTCGGCTTTGAAAACCCCGTGGAGCAGTTCTCATCATGCACAGGGCGTCCATGAGCTGAACTCTACCCCATGCCAACTAGCAGCGAGAGGCGCCAACCTCGGAGAGGTCTGGGCAGTGGTCAGGAGGTAGAACAAAATCAAATACCCAACCCAACCCAACTGTCCAGGGCTTAAAAAAATGTTTGCTTTGGAAGAATTCAGATATATGGAAATGGGTTGTTCAAATTAAGAAAAAGTAATCATTGCAAGGTATTTAAGAAGACTGTAACTTATTATCAAGCTTTCTGAAAACTTATTATTAAACTTTCTGAAAGTTCACCTCTTAAATTTTTAATTATTTTAGTAATTTTGAAAAAGGGAAAAACAGAATAGCACCTGTACCCCCAGCCTTCCTAAATGCTGGCTGCCATTAACGTGCTGGAACGGTTTGCTCTTTTCCCTGTGTTCAAGATGTGGCACATTTAGCAGTATTGTGGCATCTCATTCACTTGTAGCAGCCCTTGTTTCCTGTTAAGAGCCCTGTTGACACAGTGTTGATGGTTCAGACCTACCAACCTCTTTGAGGGAGAAAAACGAGACTACTCCTGTAAAGATTCACAAACTTAAGAAGAACTAAGGGTAAATCATGCTATGTTCTTGGAACACATTCCACACCAATGTGCGTGACGTGAACTCATTGTGGGTGGGAATTGATGTGACTGCTGTAGGATCAGCACACACAGTTTTCACTTGTGAGTGCGGTTTCTCACGCAAAGATTCTTTTTGGGGGGTGGCGGGGGGGTGGCATCACTGCCCTCAGGTTGTGGGAGTAGGAGGCCCAGCCTTTGCTCTGTGGACCTGGAATCGAATCTCCATCCCAGTGGGCCGCAGTCCCGTGCACAACCACAACGCCACCAAGGCTCAGCGGAAAGATATTTATTGATACACTGATTTGGTTGGCACAGCACGTGAAACCCAGCTGGACTTTTGCTTTCTCCTCCCTTTCCTACTGGCTCACCCTGCGCAGCCAGACCATCTGCACAGGCGTGTGCACCCTGTGCTTTTCTCTCTGGTGCAGATGCTGGGAGGAGACCCCTGCCAGGCCTGGCGGGAGGGGAGTGGGGGTGGGGGTGGGGGTGGGGTGTGAAAAGCCTGCTGGGCCTCACAAAGGGAGTCAGGGCCCTTGAGGAGGGGCCCCTTTCTCTTTGACTTGCTCTGCCACCCGCCCCTCTTTGTTCCTCAGTGCCATCTTCCGCAGTAACACTTGAGCTCCCCCAGGCTTTGAAGGAACATTAGAATTTAAAAGGAAAATGCACTATTTGCATTTGAGTGGTGGCTGGATAATTAGATGCAATTCAGTTCCCTGAACCCACAGGGGGAGGGAGGCTCCCGCTGCTCCCTCTTGGGCTGCTGCCCCTAGGGCCTGCTCCCAGACCTTCACTGTAGGCTTTTCTCCCATTCCCCTAGTACTGTTCCAAGGCAGACACATTTTCCCTTGCCTCTTGTCAGTGAGGGGTGGGGCAGAAGCAGAATTTGCCTGTGTAGTGCCCTCAGAGCCCTGGGTACAGTGGATTACACGTTGAGCTACTAACTGGAAGCCCAGCAGTTCAAAACCAACAGCCTCTTTTCAGGAGGAAGATGAGGTTTCTTCTCTGAAGAGTTATGATGTGAGAGTCTGAGGAAATCAGAATATGAATCATTATGACCCCTTTTATCTACTGGCCTTCTCTCCTGCTGTTCATGGCTCCATCCCACCCCACAGGCAGAGTGCTTACTGCAGTGCTTAGTAAAACTCTGTATACAAAATTTCAGTGAGCCCTCGTCGTCTGCTCCATTGTGAGCTCCTGAGGGGGCCAAGCAGGCAACTCCCTCTCCTAGTAGGGAATTTGGCGATTCACTCTACCCCAGTGGCGCCTAGGAAGAAAGGTCTGGTGATCTACTACCAAGGAACACAGTCATTGAAATTCCGTAGAGCACTGTTCCACCCGCCACATGCTGCGTCACCACCAGGAGGCACAATGAATGTGGCAGCATCTGGTGGTAATTGTGGAAATAGAGATTCTGGGCTTGTGGGCGTTGGGCAATCTGTTCTATCCCTCCTTTTCACTCATCCCACCTTGGTGGGTTGTTTCCTGAGGGGACCCATTGAGCCTCTGTTGTGGTTGGGCCCTCAAGTTGATTCCAGTAGGAGCTGGTCATCTTTATAGCCCATGGATGTGTTCTCTCAGATACTCACAAGGAAGCAAAGGGCAGTTGATCCCCATTTTCCTCCTTCTGGTTTTGCAAGAGCGCTGTAGTTTGGCCCAGTGTTGGTGGGTGACTTTCAACAGCCTTGGTTGTGTAGTTAGGCATTGGGCTGCTAACTGCAACGCCAGCAGTTTGAAACTACCAGCTACTCCTCATGAGAAAGACAAGACTTAGGGCCAAAAAGAAAAAGAAAATTAAAAAAGAGATAGAGAGAGACAAATCTCAGAAAGCCACAGGGAGAGGTCTGCACTGTCTTGTGGTGTCATTTTGAGTTAGTAGGAACCAACATATGGCACTGAGGTTGTCTTGGAGTAATAGTGACTTACACAAGAGTTTCGGGGGGTGGGGGCAGTGTAAGGGAGATGCAGTGCAGCTTTTCTGGCTCCAGGAATTCTTGGGGTGCAGGCCTGGAGCAGAGGAGCAACATTGTTCCTGGACTGGCCATATAGACTTATACAGAATCCAGTAATCTATCTGTACCTATCTGCAAGGGAGCCTGGACAGTGCCCCGCTGAAGAGTCTATAAAAGATAGTGGAAGAAAGAAGAGAAAGGAATATTAGGGAACAAATAGCCCTCTGCCACAGAACTCGGGGAAAGAAACAGTGAAACTTTCCTGAGATTTTCTCCACAAAATTGCTTTTGACAGACACATTTTTAAGTCAACACACTTGTTCTCCCTGAAAAGCACCCTTCTCTGGCTTGCATTAAGGAGTGCTTATTTTTCTGGGGGAACTTCAGACTGGCTTCTCCAGTGTCAGTGTTCCTGGAGTTTCACACGAGAAGGATCAACGTAAGCCATTCTGACAGTGGGGCTGTCGTGTGTGGGGAGTGTGCTTGGCTTGGCCAAGTGAGTGTGTGGTTTGTGCTGGTGTGTTTAGCGGACAGCATGAAAGTCTAAGTAAATATGTTAGGTTTCTGGAGTACGCTAACCTCTGTTCTTGCTTCGCAACACTGAAAGAATTCACGTGGCAGAGCACAGACAGAAACGTTTCAGGTGTTACAGTCTCAAAAAGTGCTGCTATCCCTGGAAAGTGTTCAAGGCCACATGGCAGGGGCATGGGAAAGTTCACAGGTGAAAATAGCCTTTTCAGGGGAGTGTGGAAAAACACGTAGAAGGAATACCAGAGCAGGAACCTGGAACCTACTCGCAGAGCCAAGAGTAGGAAATCCCCGGAGTGGGCCCTGAGCAGGCATGCAGGGCACACCTGTACAAGAGTCTGAGAGAGGGAAGGCGCTGCCCGTAGCCTGCATTACTGACCCTCTCCTACCCCATGGAGAGGAGTGGTTGAGGGTATTATCGGCCGCCTTCTGGCACACCTGTGTGATGTTCTGTCACTGGTGCCTAGTCTGCGCCCAGGTGGACCTCCCACCTGGGCCTAGGTGACTTGGGTCTGAGCATGCTCAGTTCTGAATTTTCCCTTAGTGTCTAATTAGTGTGCCTGATTTCTTTCCAATCCCTTTATTGTGGCATGGGCAGCTAATTTTCGCTTAGTGTGGACATTCGGTGGAGACAAACCCCCTTGTCCCTCATCTAGTGATCTTTAAAGTTTCTGCTGTATTTTTAAACAAACAAAACATATGGAGAGTAAATCTTCTTGTTTTACCGGCGCGTTTCGATTAGTGTCATGTGGTCCATATAGTCCGAGAGGCAGGAGCAGGGCCTGGCATAGGGAAGCGCTGATTACCGTGTTGGAATTGTGTAAGAGCGTGTTAATCACTTTGTTCTTCATTAAGCTGAAGCAGTGTCACTTCTTTCCTCATTCTGGCCCAGTTAAAAGACTTAGGCACTTTTAATTAGACTACCCAGGCAATGTTGCTCTCATTCTTTGTAATTATATGAAGAGTGTTTTGATCCATTTGCTGATATTGGAGGTAAGCTTTTAATCAGCTCACTGAGATTGAACTAAAATATTGTTCTGGGATAGCAATGAAGTTATACAGCCCTATTTCACGCTATCAAGAGATGCTGAGAAATTACCTGTTTATCTTTCTAATTTTCTGCTGCCTATGTGTCACGATTTGTGTTTCTCCCTTGCCTGGAACGCCTGTGATCTTCACTGAAGACAGTATGTGCTCTTTTGAAGAAGGAGCTCTTGGAAAGAGTTACAGTCCCCTGTCCTTTTAGGGTCGCTGTGCGTTGGCATCTGCTTCAGCATTGAGCTGTTTGTAGGAGGCTTTCCTCAAGCACCACCTTTCCCAGAATGCTGCTGTCCCCTCACCTGCTGTGCGCCAGATGGTGTTCCTTTTTTTTTGGGGGGGGGGGGCATCACTGCTCTCCAGTGGTGGGAGTAGGAGGCCCAGCCCCACTGCTGGAATTGAACCTCCGTCCCCGTGGGCCGCAGTCCCGCGCACAACCACTACGCCACCGGGGCTCAGCCCCAGATGGTCTTCCTTTTGTGACGCCAGCCCTAGTCCTAGTAGGGGCTGCGTTTCACCTCCATTCAGAAGGAATCTTGCAAACCAGTGAAAGTGAAAGTTAGGAAGCCTAACTTAATATATCATCTTACTTTTTCAAAATTTCCTGGACCTTTGGCATTTCTTACCTTGGGAGAGGACGAGGCATTCTGCTTCCCTACGTTGCGGTCTGGGAAGCCCACCAGATGCAGTTAATTCTCCCCTGTCCTATGGGGCTGCTGCGTTAGACGCGATGGGGTGGCAGAGTGTGTTGGTTTTGTGTGGTACTTTCTTAATGTTGTTAAAGTGCAGAAGTTAATATTAGTGGGCGTTGCTGCTCTTCCAATCACAGTGTGTCTCAGCTTAGCTGCTGAGTTGCTTAACCGAACAGAGGAGTTTTTCAAGATGGCTGACTGACTCACCTCCAGGAAACTAATAGGGAAAGTTCTTGATTCTTTGAGAACTTAAAATTGACTTTCTGAACATAACTGCAGTTTTGCATGAACTTGCCACTGTCTTCCTATGATTGCCGAAGAATAAACCCTTCACTTCAGTCTCTGATTCACTTACTATAAAAGTGAGTTTCTCTCTTGGTCTCTTCTTTCCTGTTGGTAGCATATGACCCATCCCATTACCAATGGCTACATCAAACATGGAATTGATTAATTTTTCAAGCCAATCCTCTGGCTTAGCAGAAAATTAATGCAAAATGGGTCTTGCTGTTGGTGAGTTTAAAACCCAGGTTAATCATTTTAACATAGAGTAGAATGGCTCACCCTGGTGCCTAGGAAAGATGTCAACTCTTTAAAGCAAAGAGAAGAAGCCATCAGTAGCCAGAGGGAGAACTCGGGACTGGAGTGAGGAAACATGAGCTTAATCGCTGGCTGTTATTTTCGTAGGTTTTTGTAGGCAAAATCATTTAACCACTTGACTCCAGGAGTCCTTTATAGCATGAGGATTGTGGGAACTCCAGGAGTCCTTTATAGCATGAGGATTGTGGGATGATTAAGTGTGCTCATGTAATAATACATTTTATAATTCTGTGACATGTAATACTGTTTAAAGTCCTGAGAGTTGAACATGTTGTGCTGGAGGCAGATTGGGGGGCCTGAGAGGAGCAGGCCCTCAGCAGCCCTTGCATCTAGAAAAGCAGTCCTCAACCTGTGGGCCGAATGACCCTTTCACAGGGGTCTCCCAATTCATAACAGTAGCAAAATTAGTTATAAAGTAGCAATGAAAGTAATTTTATGGTTGAGAAGCTCACCACAACATGAGGAACTGTATTAAAGGGTCACTGCATTAGGAAGGTTGAGAACCTCTGATACAGTCAAAGAAAGGCACAGGAAACAGCGAGGCTCAGTCACTGACAGAGACGGGTGTTAAACACAGCGAACCTGTCAGCAAGGCCTTGGGCTCCCTCTTGGACTCCTTGGGGGCACTGTGGACATTCCCTGGGGAGGCAGGGAGCCTTGACGTGTGAGTCCGGAGGTCAGCAGAGGAATCTAACCACAGACACACAGGTTTGGAAAATGAATCAGTCAGCCACAGAAACCAGCGCTGGATGATTTAAGCAGCAAAGGAATCTGTTGAGAAGTTGGGGCAGCTTGTAGAATCTTTAGGAAGACTAAAGAACCTCGCTCAGAAACACACAAACAGAAGGGGGCCCTGCAGTTGATACCCCCCAACCTGGGTATGCCGTGGAGGCCCACTTCAGAGGACACTGCTGCTCACCCTGCTGGCCTAGAGGATGGTCATCCCTGGAACAACCTCTCTCCCTCCCCAATGAATGCCTCAGCTCTGGGGCCCCCACTCTGACCCGTGTCTAGGCGAGCTGCTGTTGTCCTGCTTGCCAGTCAGACGGCAGGAACTGACTCTTGAAGGGGTGACTCAGAGGGAGCTCTGCAAATGCCGCAAGGAAGCTTGTATGTGCTGAGCAGGCAAAGGAGAAGCATGAACCTGTTGGTGGGAAGAGGCTCAAGAAAGGTGGGTGAGAAGATGGAGGAAGGGAGAGTGGAGATGATAGTCACTAGCTGCATTAGGCTAGGGCATCTAGAGAAACAAAACCAGTGACACTTGTGTGTGTCTAAGGGAGAACAGTATTTCAAGAAGTACGTTCATATTAAGAAGGCACCCCGGCATTAAGATGGCCTCTGAGAGGGCCAACCTGTGTGGAGAACAATCCAAGCAGGTCCATAGTTCTGATTCTAACTGTGACCCTCTGTCAGCCTCATGGAGCTTCAGGTCTGTGACACCAAATGCATGAAGCAGGGAGACCTCAGGCCAGTGGGTGCAGAGCCGCATGGATCCAAGGTCAGGGACACATGGCAGGTCACTGACAGTTCTCGGTCAGGGGGCCCACATGGGACTGTTCCTGGAAGCAGACATATAGTCCCAGCAGATTTCCTGCCGTGGAAACCCTTCCTAAGGTCACCGTGAGTTGGCTGTGTCTTGGGGGGGGGTCGACTCCACAGCATTGAGTTTGGTATTTTTGTTTTGGTGATATTAGCACGAGCAGGGTTGTGCTAGATGATGCTAGAGGCAGAAACGGAGAGCTGGGATGGGAGGCAACGCAGCAGAGACTGTGTGTTCAAATTCCCACCCAGCCTCTTGCTTGCTGAGTGAGCTTTGGCAAGTTGTTTGGCAGACTCTGGGAGCTTCTGTTTCCTGTGTGTTGAAGTGAGGATGATGACAGTGCCCGTCCGGGCTCTGAAGATTAAATGTGAAAATGAAGGACTTGGCACCACTTGGGATGCACAGGAAATGTCCTTTTCTGCCACTGCCCTCTCAGCCTTGCGAAGTGAAGTGAAGTGAAGGAGGTGACTTCTTCAAGCATCTGGCAATGATCGATGGGCCTGGGGTCTTTTCGGGTGGGAGGTGCTGCACAGGCTTCTTCATGTGGGTCAGTGGAGGAGGACCCTGGAACAGGGAGGGAGACTTAGGAAGTCCTGGAGAAGGCAGCTGAGGACTTCGAGGGCCCTGAGGCACCGAGGGAGGGCTCTTGGGGTTTGAGTCTGTGAGAGGAGGACCCCTTCGTCCACGGATTGGATGACTGCGGAGAAAGTCATGCTTGACATGAAGAAAGGTCCCTGTGGAGGGCTCTCGTTTTAGGGCAACACTGAATATCGACACTTCCTCCTGGCTTTGCCTGCTCTCAGTGAGGGGACAGCCCTGGGCACTGCTGGTACTGAGCCTCAAGCTTCCTTCCTCCTATGCCCTCCTCACGCACACTTTGCCTGGGCTTGACCCCAAGCCTGACGCTTTCTCCAGAGGAAGAAGCTGTAAAACAGCATGTTGTACCAAATGACAATTTCTCCTCTCTGGGATTTTAATGGGGATAAACAATAGTTTTAGCCTCTTTTTTAAGCCTGGTTCTTTGCAAGTAGCGGAGAGAGATAATTCTAACTTTAATAGAAGTGTTTATATTTGAAAATATTTTCTTCTGTCAATAAACATTGGAGGATTTTTTTGGGGGAGGTGTCACTGCCCCCTGGTGGTGGGAGTAGGAGGTCCAGCCTTGCTCCTGGAGAGCACTGCTGGATTTGAACCTCCAACCCAGTGTGCCACAGTCCCGCACACAACCACTACGCCGCCGGGGCTCAGCCCATTGGAGGGTTTTAATTAATTTTTAAAATGTCGTTGTTGTTAAATAAACAAACCAAAAAAACCTTAAGAGTTCAAAGTCCACCAAGATTACCAGCTAGAATTTTATAGCCGATGCCTGTGGTTTAACCCACTTTGTAAGTCGTGTAGTTCGAGTGCTTTGGTTTTCATTAGAAGGCCCTAGAGCTTCTAGGGCTCATTAGAGCTCAGGACTTGGCAGTGGGTCACGGGAGTGGAGGCTGAGATTGTGGAAGGGAGCTGGCTCCTGGCAGGGTCATTCCATGTGGAGACGTGTGGAGACTGGTCTCACCCCAGGGGAGCAGCGGGAAGGGCTGTCCCAGGCTGGGGCTCTTTATATTTGTGTAGGAATTGATTTGAGTTCCAATTGCATCATGGAAAAGTTCTGAATTCCTCTGTGGTCCCTAGGGATGTAACTGGAGTCCTAGAAATATTCATTTCCTGCTCAGAGGAAGAGGGTGAGGGACCGAGTCTTTATTGGACACACTTTTAGAAGGATGTGCACACAAAGGCGACTGACACATGAATCACTCGTGGAGACTGCAGGTCTCTCAGAGCAGCGCCCTCTCTGGGGTCTGAGTCGGCAGTGACATTCCCATAACTCCATATCATTGTCATTAGGTGCCATCACGGCAGTTCCAGCTCATACAACAGAAGCAAGCACTGCCAGGTGCCGCACCATCCTCACGGTCATTCAGAATCCACAGGCTCACTTTGCAGCAGACTTTCCCCGTGCTCCACCACGTCCTCCGTGTGTGACCCTCCGCTCTCGAAGGCTGTGTCTCATTGTCCTTAGCTGTGCTTGCCTGTGTCCTCCATTAACGCTGCGGACCCCCCCCCCCCCCCAATCCACCTCAGAGTCCGGAGTGGTGGTAGTTATATAATCTGATGTTAATTTGAGAGGATAATGAATGAAGGGGGGTGGAGCCTGGCCTGTCAATCACAATATAACCAGTGAGGCCTCTCTGTGGGCATGGCCTTCTCCAGAGAATTATGGGAAATCCTGTATTTCCTTCTTGGAGGCAGGAGACGTGTCTCTTTCACTACTCACTCCCTGGGAGACAGACAGTTGACAAGACACATGGAACTACGCTAGTGCCCTGAGCTGGATAAGCTGCAGGGACCTACCCTGATGTAAGCAGCCCTCTGAAGTGGGAGGAACCACATGGAGACCCCTGCCAGCGTGAAGACTTTCTACCCACTGGTCTGTGATCGTCCTGCTTGGTGGCATTGCCTGTGTTTAGTGAATCTGAAGAGGACTTTATTGACTGATGTCAGGCATATGGTCCAATATCCGACTGTGGACTTGGACTAGGTTGAGATACTTCCTTAATGTACAATTACCCTTTATATAAAACTGTCTCTTATACACATGAGTTTCTATAGATGTGCTTCACTAATCTACCGGGACCAACGCAGGAACCTTTCTTGACTTTTTCAGATGGATTTGGTATTTTGATTTTCTTTCTTTTGACTTTACCTCTCAGGCATATATGACCCTTATCCTGCTACCTGAATTACTAAAGTAGGGAGCCTTCTGTTGACTTGACCTCCTGCCTTGGTGCAACCAAGCTGAGTTGTGGTGCTGGCTCCCCAGGCACTAGCCCATGTGGCCTTTCCTGGGGAAAAGGAACATTGGATTGGAAATGATGCATTTTGGGTCAGACCACATTTGTAAATAGCCAAGGTATTTGGTTTTAATTCATTTTTAGTAGTCACTGGGCTCTTTGTCAAAGGGTGTGCCTAATACCAGCACATAGATGTAATTTTCTTAGGAATAAGGAGTCTGGGCATCTGAAATGCTTTCCCATGGACCTTGGATCCGTTCAGTCTAACCTCCTCATTTTGTGGGTGAAGGGACCAGAAGCCCTAGGCATGTGGGAGGCCAGTATCAGAGCTGGGACCCAGACCAAGATCCTGTCATTTCATGTAAAATTTCTTGCCCTGTACACCATTCACTGTCCCAAAATGTGTGTGTTTGTTTTATACAGAGAAAAGAACTTTGTAACTTGATTATTTTCCAAATGCTATGTGAGTTGGAACTTACTGTTAGAGGCAGAAAATGAACCTGAACTTTTAAGGGGTTAAATATTATCAATTTTACCTCACTACACACATATAAATAAAATTTTGAGGGGTCCAAATTGAGGTTTTTTTGAAGGCAGAGAGTAATTCTGACAGTTTCCACTGTATTACTACAGATTGGGCCTGCATGCCTGATTTTTATTGGGGGTGTGAGTTCCCGATTGTGGGATTCAAAAGTCAGTGTTAGGCTGTGAGGTGGTCCCGGTTTTTGTTGCATTTCTCTAGTTTAGAGAAAGCAGCATCTGCAATTGGTACTCTTCACGGTAGTGCTTAACTCTGACACTAAGCCCAGTTGGCCTCCCTGTCTGACATTATCACTTTTCTTGGTAGTTCTGCTTAGTGACACGAACTATGATGCATTCTACTTTAACTTTGTGCAAGACATGAAGTAAAGACACTCTCTCCTTTTATCCTCACAATGGCTTCCTAGGTAGATATGCTGCTGTATTAAGTGCCCTATGAGGAGCTCTGGTGGTGTAGTGGTTCCGAGTTGGGCTGCGAACTGGAAGGTCAGGCGTTCTAAACCACTAGCTACTCCGAGGGATCAAGATGGGGCTTTCTACTCCAGTAAAAGAGGTACACTGTCGGAAAAGCAGAGAGACCACTCTTCCCTGTCTTAGAGGTTTGCTCTAAGTTGGCACCGACTGTATGGCAGTGAGGATCTTCTTTGTTTGTTTAAATGCCCTACTCTTGCAGGACTAGCATGTAGGCCTGGAGTCTGAAGTTGAGGCCCTTACCCTGCAGGCTACCTGGCACCCGCTCCCTAGTGAGTCATGTTGTACCCTGCCTGAATGCCCACTTGTTTCTCACATTGACAGACATAGACATGAATTTTGGCTTTACCACCTCATAGTGATGGGGTGTTTGGCAGTTCACTTTAAAAACACGCCTAGTCTCATCCGTCCATCCTGACAACTGGCAAAGTCAGTCTTCAGTGTAGAGCGAGGAGGAACACTGTCGTCAGTTATGTTATTTATTACTTCCATGGTATCCAGACATCAAAGATACAGTTCTTGCCATGCGGCATTGCTGGCTTTCCTTTGCTTCTGGCATGCTGCACCCCAGCCGGCCCTCTCAGTCTTTCTGCAGGTGGGTGGCCTGCCGTGGGTCTGCCTGCTTCTGCCCCCTTCTTTGCATTGCCACCTTTGTCTCGTCACAGTACTTCTGGAGGTGTCTGGTGCATTGGTGGCTTTTGCAAAACACGTCATGGATGAGTTTTTCCCTTCTGTGGAAAAGGGTGGAAGTCTAGTAAATGGCATACATCCTGACCCCTCAAGCTCACCGCCAGTGAGGATAGTGAGTGAGGGGCGGGGCCAGATAAGCAAGCAGATTTTGGAGAAGGAATAAAGGAGCTATGGATAACATACCGTGGAGAAAGGTGTTTTTTTTTTTTTTTTTTTTTTTTTTGTGCATCACTGCTCTCCGGTGGTGGGAGTTGGAGGCTCAGCCCCACTGCTGGAATTGAACCTCCATCCCAGTGGGCCGCAGTCCTGCGCACAACCACTACGCCACCGGGGCTCAGCCGGAGAAAGGGTTTTTGACAAAGCCAGATAGAGAGGATGGAAAAGTAGAAGGCAGGGGGGAAAATTGCTGCTAGAATATCTGAGAGGTGGGAACTTTGGGAGGGGCTTCTCTGACCTCAAAGGAGCCCTGGTGGCAGTGGGGTATGCACTGCTTAGCGAGGAAAGTGTGGGGGCTTTCTAATCCTCTGAAGAGTTAGTCTTGGAAATCCATGGGGCAGTTCTGCCCTGCCCTATCGCAGCGAGTTTGTCTCTGGCTTCTGCATTGTGTGTATCGTCAAGGAATGGAATGGACACCTTGGAGAGGGCTTGCTGTAGGCCACAAAGTTTGGTTGACCAGCAGGATGACAGTCTGCATGCCACCTGCCTTTGGATGTCCCTTGGAACCACTCCTTTTCAAGGGTTATGGGGAGGCTTAGGAAGATCTCCTTCCAGTTAATGACTTTTTTTTTTGGGGGGGGTGGGGTCACTGCCCTCAGGTGGTGGGAGTAGGAGGCCCAGCCTTTGCTCCGTGGAGCTGGAATCGAACCTCCATCCCAGTGGGCCGCAGTCCCACACACAACCACTACGCCCCCCGGGCTCAACCCCCCCCCCCCCCCCCCACAGGTTAATGACTTTTAAGGTGTCACAGTGTTTGGCATTTTCTTGATATTTTCCTTTTTATATTTTGTGTTTATAAATTTATTATAACTTTACTATGCTTTTCAAAATGTATATTCTTTTTGAGTTTTTGGTATGGTTTCCTAATAATGTTGATTTGTGCTTTTGATTCTGAAAAAAAAATCATGATAATGATTAAGAACTGTATGAGATTGGGCTGAGTCCCACTGGTTGAGTGCGGCACTGTGGCCTCCGGGCTTGGCGGTTCAAATGCAGCGGCGGCTCAGGAGCAGCACTGGGTAGCTCCCACGACTGCCAAGAGGCCGTGATGCCCACAAAACAAAACAAAACAAAAAAAGAACTGTATGGGATTGTATGTAATCATTCTTTTTTTTTTCAATCATTTTATTGGAAGCTCATGCCTCATTTTTCACAATATATAAATAAGCATACTCGTCAAGCGCCCTCACATGTCCACTTCTATTATTGTTCTCCAATCGTCCACCTTTTCCCTTAAGCCCCATTCATTCTTAAAAGTACAAAATGGTGGGTTGAGCCCCGGTGGCGTCGTGGTTGTGCGCGGGACTGCGGCCCACTGGGACGGAGGTTCAATTCCAGCAGTGGGGCTGGGCCTCCTACTCCCACCGCCGGAGAGCAGTGATGCCAAAAAAAAAAAAAAAAAGTACAAAATGGTGATGTACTCAGTATTCATGAACTTCCCTGGTTGTGTTATCCCATTGTTTTCTGTGGTAGCGGATGCAGTTACTCTCCCCCACCCTACCCCCACCCCTAGTAAAGAATCCATCTTAATTGTGTGCCTTGTATTGATTTAGGTTTAATGAAATTTGTCACATCTGAAATCATCCAAGAATCAAGCCTGACATATCTCTAATTGCCATCCCCCAAAAGAAGTTAAATTCTCCCCCATTTCACTGTAATTGCTAGTTCAAGTTTCTACTTGTAAAGTAGTTAACACTGAAGGCCATAGATAGCCTTAATAGTCTACTTTAATAACTACAACAAAAGTAAATTTCTGTTTTTTTTTCTTTTCTAGCTTCTCAGACAAACTATTCAGTGGAAAGGGCTTGCATTTTCAGCCATCAGCTCTAGATTTTGGAATGCAGTAAGTATCCTTTCTATATAATTGTTAGTAGCTCATTTTATTTTTATTACCTGCTCTCAAGGTATTTCTTACACATATGCACAAGATTAAATGACTGGTGGTAAGTGCTCAGCTGTGAACTGAAAGATTGACAGTTGAAATCCACAGCAACCTTTGGTGGGGTAGAGAAGGGAGGGGAGGGGCAGGGCTTGGTGATCTGGTCCAGTAAGTATTTCAGCCTGCGTAACTTATAGGCACCCCTGTTCTGCTCTGTTCCAGAAGACCAGGCTTTGTACTCCTGTAAAGAGTTACAGTCTCAGAAACCCACTGGGGCAGTTCTATACTGTGAGTCAGAATTGACTGATAGTTGTGAAAAGAAAAAAAATCAAGGGATGTTGATCCTAAGACTTGTTAAAAGAAATGTTTTCATAAAAATTAAGGTGTTACAATAATAGTTTTCAGTCTCATCTCCAATTAAAAAGAAACATTTTATTGGGAGCTCTTACCACAATACTTATTTATATACATACATACATACATTGTGTCAAGTACATTTATTGCCATCATTTTCAAAATATTTTCTTTCTACTTCCCTTGGTTTCAGCTCATTTTTTTTAAAATAGAACTTCACTCACATTTAGCACCCCCTTCTTGATGGCAGCAACAAGTTACATTTCATTCTTTTTTTTTTTTTTTTTTGGGGGGGGTGCCATCACTGCCTCTGGTGGTCGTGGGTGCTACCCAGTGCTGCTCCTGAGAGCCGCCGCTGGATTTGAACCGCCAAGCCTGCGGGCCGCAGTCCCGCACTCAACCACTTACGCCATCAGGGCTTAGTAGCTCCTCATTTTTTACCCACCCTCCCTCCCCTTTGATAATTTATAAATTATGATTATTTTTTCTTGTCCTACACTGATGTCTCCCTTCACTCACTTTTCTGTTGTCTGTCCCCCAGAGAAGGGGGTATATGTAAATCTTTGCGATCACTTCCTCCTTTTACCCCCCTCCCCCCCTTTTCCCTTTCCCCTCCTAATACCGTTATTCTCAATATTTGTCTTCAGGGGTTTATCTGTCCTGGATTTCCTGTGTTTCCAGCTCTTAGCTGCACGCTGTATGTATCACCGGTGCTGTACCGGTGTACCACCTTGTCTGGCTCATCTCTTCCTTGTGACCCTTCTGTTCGGGGATATCCAATTGTCTACAGTGGAATTGTGGTCTCCACTCTGACTCCACCTCATTCACATCAATATGATTTTATGTTTCGCGTCTTTGATGCCTGATCCCATGGACACCTCATGATCACACAGCTGGTGGACTTCATCCATGTGGGCCTAGTTGCTTCTCAGCTAGATGCCTGCTTGTTTATCTGTAAGACCTCAGACACTATCTTTTGAGAGCCTGGCACCATTAGCTTTCTTCACATTTGCTTATGAACCTACTTTGTCCTCAGCGATCATGTTGGGAAGGTGAGCATCATGGAATGCCAGGTTAAAACAAAGTATTCTTTTTTTTTTTTTTTTTGTTTTTGGGCATCACTGCTCTCCGGTGGTGGGAGTAGGAGGCCCAACCCCACTGCTGGAATTGAACTTCCGTCCCAGTGGGCCGCAGTCCCGCGCACAACCACTATGCCACCGGGGCTCAGCCCAAAACAAAGTATTCTTGTGTTGAGGGAATACTTGAGTGGAGGCCCATTGTCCATCTGCTACCTTGATACTTAACCTATAAATATATGTCTATAGATCTATTTCCCTATCATTAGATATAAATATATTTACATATGTACATGCCTGTATTTAGATCTCTATAGATCTCTATCTCCCTTTGCTTCCTAGTTCTTTCCTCTATTTCCTTTTACTTTCCTCTTGTCCCACTATCATGGTCAGTCTTCTTTGGGTTTCAGGATTCCTCTTGGTTACATTGCCCTTGATCACACCCTACCAGGCATCCTATGCCTTCCTCACCATCGATCTTTCCATCCCTTGTTGTTCCCTTGTCCCTGGGTTTGTTAACACCCGCTTCCTTTCTCCCACCTTCCCCTCTCCCATGCCTCCCCAGAACTGTTGCTCCCATTGTTTTCTCCTCCGGATTCCTAGATAGACA
>PVJH01014524.1:0-56609 GCA_004026705.1 Nesogale talazaci | reverse complement strand
GGGGTGTTCCTTGCTAATGATCAGACAGTAACTTGGGATGGAAAGAAGAATAATCATCTTACAGACTCGAACAGCAAATTGCAAAGATGTGATGATTTGCTCTGGGTGATGGAAGGAGCAAGCTACAGGATGTCTCCTCGAATATGGCACTGTCACCAAGGAAGAACAGGTCTTAATGTACCACTTGCAATTCCCAAAGGAGTCGAGTTTTCTCCAGAGGTGGACTTCTTAGTGGCAGAAATGACCATGACAAGGACCAGAAGCTTCTATATATCTGGTCTGATGAAGAGAGGGGAAGATATGTTTTTGAAGAATATTCCTGGATTTCTGGACAACACATGGTCCAGCAGCTCCAGGGAATACTCTAACCCTGGGTTTTCCATGTTGTATTTAGTACCTGAGAGACTTTGGATTCATAAAGTAAATTGTAAGCTCTTCTGTCAGGGGATGGTGATGACGTTCGTGACTTAGTACAGCCTCATTCTAGAACTCAGTGATAGTTTGGCTTTGGGAAGAACTCTGCACGCTCTCAGAGGCCTAGTGGCCACCTACTTCAATGATGCCCATGAACATGATGGCCATCTGTTCTTGGGCTCTTTCCAGTCCCCTTTCCTCTCCCAGCTCAGCCTTAAGTCTGTCCGACCTGCTGAGAGCTGCCTTTAGGTCATGCCAGCCAACTTCTCACTGGGGCCTCATACTACGGCTATGGTGTCCCGAAGGGGCACTGTCTTTAGGAGGAACCATGGACACAGTTCTTATCCTGTGCACCCATCAGTTCTCAAGTTTTCAGCGGCTATTGCTGTGCCCCTCAGGGTGCAAGTCACCAAGCTTTGCCTTCACCTGGACTTGAGTTGGTATTTTTCTGTCATAGGGAAGATAAAGCCCTATGAAGGCATGTTCTAGTTATCTAATGCTTTTTCTGTCCATTAGGTATCAAGGAGTTTGGAACCTTGTACACTTTAACCAAAACTCAGGGTTTGGTGAATGGAGTAGTATATGGGCTGCCCGAAGGTCTGGTGGTGGCTGTTGGCTCTGTCCTGCGACCTCTGTATCATTAAACTAGGTGATGCTGTTGCTTGGGGGAAGGGAGCATAGGGCCCAGAGATATGCAGGTAAGGCGTTTGGACCTATATTCTCAAGAGCTGTGTTGGGAATTGGGCCCTTGGTCCCTGGACCCCTTCCTTAAGAAGGAGGGTGTTAGTTCCACTCTACAGTTATTTTTTTGGGGGG
Source organism: Nesogale talazaci (assembly GCA_004026705.1). NCBI lineage: Eukaryota > Metazoa > Chordata > Mammalia > Afrosoricida > Tenrecidae > Nesogale > Nesogale talazaci. The sequence continues at coordinate 55,379 of PVJH01014524.1, read as the reverse complement.
GGTTACTTTCATGTGGAGGAGGGTGTAGATCTCCCAGAGTGTTTCTGCAATCAGTGAGCTTGAAAGCATCAGTGAGTTTTCAGTGAGGTTTCTCTTCATAAACTTACAGTGGCACTGGAATTTACTGATGCAGTGATACAGTTACCCAGTTATAAATACAGGAGAGTCTTGCTCTCACACCTTTGCTCCTACAGACATGGAGAGGGTACAGTTGAGTGTTAGAGACCCTGAAATGTTGACTGTTTCAACAAAGATGTCTGCACATTGGTCATAAGTCTCTTAGGAAAGACACACAACTACGGTCATATCAAAATTTTCTTGCTGCTTAAGCTTTTTTTTTTAAATGGCAATTGTCTAGAATTATCATCTCTAGTTTAATCTCATTTTAGCAGTGTCTGGAAATTTAATTTCTCTGCTACTACTAGTTCTTATTACTACATAGTAATGAGGATGGTTTTTGTTGAGAATTTTGTCTTAGTAATAGGTGATCTTTCAGTACCACCCTGAATCTCTTGCTGGTCAGTGCTAAGCCTTCTGAGGGCTGGTGTTCTGTGAATAGAGTAGGGTAGATTCAAAGATTGACTTCATCCTGGTTGATGGAACCTGCGCTACATCAAATGACCAACTGTTAATATTGTATACATGACTTTAAATGAAGGAAGACTGAATAGTTAATCACTAAAGGCATTTTAATAGCTAGTGGTATGCCTCATAAATTAGAAATTAGCCAATACCCAATCATTCAATCATAAAGCTCATTTAAATGTGCTAAGCTTAAAAACTCACATCTTTAATCTTTAACTGAGAGCAGAAGGGTTTGCTTTTTAGTGCTCATTTTTCACCAGCACAGAGAAGCTTGAAAATTGGTTTTCACACGTCGCAGCAAAAGAGTCTAGGTTTTGACTCAGCGCTGATTTTCTGCCTCAAAAGTGTCCTTTCTTGTGTTCTATCTGGTACTTTAGCACAGTAAGGTGCAAAAGACAATCTTCTTACTGTTTAGATGTGTGATTTGCTTTTTCTGTGAACACAGAAAGGGTTCCATTAAAGCAAATTATTAGCATACTTTTTTTAAAAAAAGATGGAAAAAGTCTCGATCTCTGAAACTCACAGAGGCAGTTCTACTCTGTATTATAGGGTCACTATGAATCGCCTTGGCTCAATGGTAGTGAGGTATTTCTAGGATCCTTAGCTTACTCCTCTGATGTTGTTATCATAAGCTGCTGTTGAATCGATCACCTAGATCATGTGAACTCCATATACAGGGGAACAAAATGCTGCCCAGTCCTGTGCCAATCCCTTGGTGATCATTGTGAGCTATAGATTTTTTTTTAATTGGTGGATTTTCAGAAGTAGAGCTGAAAATCTGTCTTAGTTTACTTACTCCAATGAAAACGGTTCAGCATCAAAGGAACACATGAGTCACCAACGACAGATGGGCAGTGGCTGTGCACAAGGAGTTCACTCAATGGCCTCGAGTCAATTCTGACTTATAATGACCTCATAGGACAGGGTCAGACTGCCCTTGTGGGTATCGGAGATGATCATAGGAGTGAAAAGTCTCACCCTTCTCCCATGGAGTGACTCCTGATGTCAAATGACTGACCTTGCAATTAGCAACCCGATAGTTAAGTCAAACTGTGGTCTCTTGCATGGGGGGTGAGAAGTCTACCACTGGACCACTGATCTCTAAATGATGGTACTAAATCAGGGCAAGAGACAATTGAATGTGAACATTCTGTCAGTGCATCAGGCAGCACCTTGAGGGGTGAGACGTCTTTGAAAGAAGATAGTTGTCCCCAAACTCAAACCTAGCTACCATTCAGTCAGGTCTGAGTCATGTCTACACTATTGGACCCTCTTGGTTTAGGAGACTGCAATGCTTTATGGAAATAGAAAGTCCCATCTGCATTCTCTAGGGTGGCTGGTGGTTTTCAATGTCCTGACCTTGTGATTGGTGATCCAAGAAGTAACCCACTCTGCCACCAGGGCTTCCCTCGACAGTTGTGGAAAGGTGAGAGTGGTGCTGCCTCTGGAGGTCGGGTCTTGGTGGCAAAGGTTTAAGTGGAGGCTCCAATAGGGATATGGAAACAACAGTGCTTCATATTGGTGCCTGTGGAAGATTATGTTTTCAAAGATGACTGAAACAGTGTCTCTCATTTTATGTGCGATTTTGCAATGCGGCTTTGTCACTACATCATCAAGAAAGAGTCTATTTTCCCTTCTCTTTGGACCTATGTTTGCTTTGGGTCAATAAGATGCAGCTGAAGTTATGCAGCATTTCCAAGATGGGACCTTAAGAGGTTTTCAGATTCTGCTTTTGCCTCCCAGTAGGCTCCTTCTTGGAACCTTGTCACTAGCTGTGGGGAGCATAAGCAGTCATAAACAAGAACTTCTGTGGAATACTGAATTTCCCTGTGGCCAGTCCCAACTGAGTTCTCAGTCAATAGGCTGAATTAGCCATCAGACATATGAGTGAGGCCATTTTTGACATTTGGACTATCTCTGTATCCTGACTTGAAACAGAGGAATTGTTCAGTCAACCCATTTAATCATGAAACAATATATTATTGGTGTTTTGTGCTATTTGTTATCTAGCTGTACATCGCCAGTGATTATGATTAGAATGGTAGAATCTAAGAAAAACCATGTGTATAAATGTGCTCAGGATCTGAAAATTCATAGAGTTTGATGGACTATGATTTCATCAATTGATTACTTGCAGTGTCTTCTTCTACACAAGAACTGCTCAGTAGGGAAGACATCAGTTTGGGTCATATTTTAAAATTTTAAACAAAGGGTGGAGTTTGCTTTGGAATTCTACTACACAGTTTGGAGCCAATGCCTGCATATGATTCTTCTCCTTCTTTGTTTTAAAATTCCTAAGGGGTTGTAAGAATAGTATGGTGCTTTTGAAACAAAAGTATATACTTGTTTCATATATTTACAGACTTATTTCATCGATGAAGGGACAATTTTTATCAAAAAAAATGCTTCATAAACAGCAGTCTTTCCCTTAGTATCAATTCAATAAAAAAGCTGTACATTGGAAAAGATGATGGCTGCCAACCAGTTTAAGGTTGCTTTAAAGGACATTTTAGAGAAAGAAAAGTGTATTAGGGCATTTAAAAGCAAACATGTGAGCTGAGGCTTTTAAAGCCCTAGACAATGAACATCAACTTTTCCTACCATTGACTCAGAAAGACCTTCCAATTAATGAGTCCATTTGGAAGTATGTGGAATTCAAGAAACAGAAGTATACATCACCTTTCCTTATAGTAAAGTCTGATCAACCTTTAATTCCCTTCGACACATGATTTTTCATCTGTGAACTGAGCTAATTTCAAGAACCAGAAGATAATATAATACCTCTTTTATATGGGATTTAAGCTCATTTCTTGTATTGGTCTAAGAATGGCATTCAGAGCACATTTCTGAAAGTATCTTCTCTTTAGCTCTCAAGGCCCAATTATAGAAAATAACAGATGGAGAAGAAGGAAGCAAATAGATTTTTTAGGAATGGGAAGAAAGGAAAACTCTAGTGTTACAGATCTTCATGTTTCCCCAGCAATGAAGACATGCTACTTCCACTTGGGGTATCTTTACTCTTAAGATTCCATGTATGAAATAGCTTATTCGTTGTCCCAGTGTCACCAAATTGTATCAAGAATATAAGCATTTTGTAGGACTATAAGCTTGTGCACAACACTGATTCCTTCACGCGTTTCAGCAATTGTTAATAAGAGGTAACTGCCATCGAGCTTGAGCTGATCTCCATGTGTTTTTTTAGGAAGTATTTTAAAAGTGCTCCAGCAACAAAAACAGATGTGCTAGAAATGAAAAGGCACTTTTGTCCCATATACATCCTTCTAAAAGATTACAGGCCTGGATAGCCATAGCACTGCAGTTTCTTCAGCTAACATTTATGTACATAATTCAGGAAAAGTCTGTGGTTTAAGATAAAAATAACAGGCTGAACCCTGGTGACATAGCGGTTGAGTGCAGGATTATGGCTTGACGGTTCAAATCCAGCAGCAATTCTTCAGGAGCAAGGCTGGGCCTCCCACTCCCACCAGAGGACAGTGATGCGCCCCCCCCCCCAAAAAAAACACACAAAAGCAAAAAAAACAAACCAACAAAAAAGATAAAAACAACAATACTTACACGGACACTAAAAAACAATAACAACAACAAAAACACATTTGTATGTGGTGAAAAAAGCTGATGGTGCCCAGTTATTGAAAGATACATTGTCTAGGGTCTTAAAGACTTGAAAATAAACAAGTGACCATCTAGCTGAGAAGCAACAAAGCCCACATAGAAGAAGCACACATGCCTGTGTAATCATGAGGAGTTTATGGGATTAGGTACGAGGGATCTAAGACCCAGAACAAAATCTTACCCAAAGTGAATGGGGGGTGGCATGGAGTGGAGCACCAATGTTCATCTGTAGATAATTGGACATCCCCCTACAGAGGGGTCACAGGGAATAAATGAGCCAATCAGGGAGGAGTATAGCACAATGAAACACACAACTTTAGTTTGTTGGTGTTTCCTCCCCACCACTATCATAAAGTCAACTCTACCTTAAAAATCAGATTAGAGTAGAACATGCACAATGCTACAGATAAGAGTCTGAAACACAAGGAATGCAGGGCCCAACAATGAGAGTAAATATAACAGGAGGATTAGGGGAAGGTGGGGGGGAGGGGGAATCAATAACAAGGATCAACCTATAATCCCCTCTCAGGAGGATGAACAATGTAAAAGTGGGTGAGGGGCAACAGAGGACAATGTAAGATATGAAAATACTAATCTATAACTTATCAAGGGTTTGTGAAAGAGAACAGGCAGGGGAGGAACCAAGAAGAAATGTGGATATTTGCAGTCCCTATAAAATTTGATTTTTTTAACTAGATCTTTTCCACATAAACACAATTATATAAAGTGTCTGAATGTCTAAAGTTGACCTTTGAAACTAGACAGCCATGACTTTTTCTCTTGGATCATTTTGACTTCTAGGAGAAGATTCCATTAAAAGGTAGTAGGGGGAATAATTATTTCAATATCAATGTAAATGAAACAGCTGATTTTAGGATCTAAAGAAAGTGAAATACACACAAAGAGGCAACTTTTGGAGAAATAGCAGAAAGGACCTTTTACAAGATGGCATTGTTTCACCTCCATGTGGCGTTCAGTTGTGAAATGACAACACGCGCTATGAAAAGACTAATCCCTAGTTATTCAGGCTCTTATTAGACTTCAATTTTATTCTTAGCTTAGAACAATTGTCAAAGTTTCTTAACATACTCTCTTTAAATTGCTACTTTGATATTTATTGAAGAAGTTTTTAGAATTTGAAGCCCACAAACTCATTTCAGGGAAAACGTCAGACCATTAGAGCAGATGGCCCCTGATTAGCAAAAAACCCTCTGTGATATGTTCAGAATAAAACTCTGCACAGATATGAACACACTGGTATTTCACTTAGATGACTTTCGTTAAAGTGATAAGGGTAGTCATCAGTAAAATTGTCACTGGTGTTGAATCTGTGTAGTCTTTGATGACTACAAAAGGAACCCTCCCCCCACATTGTAGAAGTCAGAGTTAAACCTGCTGGTAGGCTAAAACCATATATAAATCCAAAAGTTTTATAAGAGTACATTTCCATTTTTGATTAAATATGTAATCTCTGATTAAAATTTGGATGTCACTATATTGCATGTGGGAATAAATAGCTGATGTCTTCCCACAGGATTTAGTTTATATCCAAGGATGTTAGCTGTGGACACTAAGCTTACCTCAGGAATGGCAACCATGCAGGCTAGATTGAGAAAAATACTGGAATTTGTCATTTTAGTCACTGATATCAAAGCATCAAAATGAAAGCTAAACAAATTGTTGCATGTAGTTGAAAGTACTTTGTATGCATTATTCTGTAACTTGTTTGTACTTAGGCAACTTTTATAGTATAAATGTGTCATTTAATATTTTTAAATGAACAATAGAGCTGTATGTAAGTCACTGTTATGATTCAACTTGTTACTAGGAAGAAGGCTTAAGGTAAGAAATAAAAAGCATTTTAATGGAGAAGAAAGATTCTGAATATTGTTTGTTTGCTCGCCTTGCTGTTATGATTTTATCTCTAGAACAGAATGTACAGTTATTCCAGACAGCCACAATAACACCCATTAACAAAGAGTAACTCCACCCTCCAGCTAGCAAAGGTCTTTTTATGAACGTCAGCAGAGAATCCAGCACAAGCAACAATTTTGTGAATATTATTATTAAAATTTTTGTGTATTTATCTAATGGTCTAGCTTAAACCCTTTTATAAGGGTCCAAATTTAGAGAACAAAAGAGAATTCCCAATAAGGGATAAGGAGAGAAGAGAAAAACATGCAGAAAAATGTTGTGGATAGGAACAGAGAAAACACAAAAACAAACGTGTTAGTGTAGGTGGGTAAGCATATTTACAGAAAATTGTTGTTGCATTCCTTCTTTAATAAAACTTCTATCTCAGGGATTTACTGGCATAATTTAATTAGTTTGCTATGTAAAAAAGGTTTTATAATGTAAGTTCCCTTAATTTATTTCTTAGTGGGCAGGTGCCATGTGTTTTTGGGCGATCTCTGTGTCAAACACCTGCCACCCACACTAGACATTTAAAAGATAGAATAGAAAGAATTTCCTGAGTGACTACTCTTTAAATTCACTATCATTGAGTCAATTCCTCCTCACAGTGACCCCATAAGACAACATAGAACTGCCTCTCTGGAATTTCTGTGATAGTTAAGATTCTATGTCAACTTAATTGCACCAGGATTATCATGGCTTGGCAGCTAAAATATAGTAATTCCACATGAAGAGATCTAAGGTAATATATCAACTCCATGATGAGATATGATAAGAGCATCCAATTAATTGAAAAGAAGTTTCCTTGGGGGTGTGGCCTGCTTCTAATGTATATGAACACTGTGGACAAACTGTTTCCTTTTTGCTGGGTCTGGACTCTGAACCTGGCTCATCATCTCTACTCCAATTCTTTGAACTCGAGCCAGTGGTCTACTGTATTGGCAGCTGATCCTGGAACATGCCAGTCGCCTGCTATCTTACCTGCTGACCCTGGAATCATTCAACTCTGCAGTCAGAAGCCTGTCATCTGCCCTGGAAATCTTGGGTTCATCAGCCCTGCAGCTATGCAAGTCAAGAGAAGCCTCCATCTTGACATCTGACCCACCACAGACTTGAAACATTTCTGCCTCTACAACTGAGTGAGCTATTTCCTGGACATAAACCTCTCTAGATGGAAACATGAGAAGTCCTGGTGGTATAGTAGTTAAGCTTTGGGCTTCTAACTGCAAGGTTAGCAGTTCAAAACTACGAGACACCCCTTGCGAGAAAGATAGGGCTCTCTACTCCTATAAAAATTTACAGTCTCAGTTTTGCCCTGTCCTATAAGGGTTTTTTATGAGTTGCCATAGGCTAGATGGCAGTGCATTTATATGTATCCATATATAAGCTCCACTGACTTGATTTCTCTAGAGAACCCAACATAAGATACTTTTCAAAGCTTTAAATCACAATAGAAGAAAATTGCCACATCTTTCTCTTGCAGAGTAGCTGGGAGGTTCAAAGTGCTGTTTTTTTGTGTGTGCTTAACCACTCTACCAAAGTTCTATAACTAAGATGATTCTTGATAAATTGATTCCTTGCTTATGAGAACATCTTTCTTTCCTTTTGAAATCTCAGAAGGCTTTCAGAAATAATGGCCTAGTTGACCTCAATATTTCTGGATGTCTAGGGTTGTTTACTTATTTGTCATTAGAGATTGCTTAGACACAGATACTCAGACCAAGTTGGTATTGGTTGCACTTGTATTCTTCCCTGAACACTAATTATTATATACAGTGATTCTGTTACATCGTACCAGGAAATTAAGTCTTAGAGATACTAGGTAATGTTTCTTAGTTTACACACTATAAACAAGTGGCAGAATATGAATTTTAGCCCATATTTGCCTTTTCCAAATTCTGTGCTCTTTCCCTGCCAATAGTACATTGCTTTCAATTTAAATGATAGACTTTCAGAACTCAAGAACTATGTGATTTGAACTGACTTGATATAATGTACATGCCTGTTCATACATACAAATATGCACTATGCTGCAGTTGGCTAAAATATCTATGGTAGCACAGTTGTTATGTGTTTGGCTCTATCCAGAGGTCAGAGACTCAAACCTACAAGCTCCTCCACAGAAGGAAGATGTGACCCTCTGTTCCCATATAGCTTTATAGCCTTGGAAACCTCATACTACAAGTCTACACTGCCTAATAGGGTCACTGTACATTTGAATTGACTCCATGACAATGGATTTTGTTTTGGTTTGTGTGAAACTGAGCACTAAAGTCTACGATGGAGATATGACTTAGTATAGTTGTCTTTACAGTCTTTGAAATAATAAAAGAAAGATAAAAAAGAAAGATGCGTTTGTTAATCATCAGCAAATAAAATAATGAACATCTTTCATTTTCTCTCTCTCTGTTCATGTGGTTAAAACCAAAAAACAGAATATTTCATAAATTTCTTTCTATTAATAAGCAAAATACCAGTATATCTAGTAAAAATTTATATTTCCTCATTGAAAAATGGGTAGAAAATAAGGATGCAACCATGTTAACAAAGCTATTGCCAAGTGAAAATGACATATCTATAGTAAAGGTTAACATATAATAGACTCTGAAAGAGTATCATTCTTATTTCTACTGTCTTAAAAAGCAAAATTATCATAAAAATATTTTAAATAGCCCAACAATAAGTGAAATGTAAATGTTTTTCCAATCTGTGATATCAGCATCACATCTGTATTGTGGGATGAATTATGAATATGGGGAAAGGTAAAAAAATTCATTGTGGTATTTCTTTTGCCTTCATGTCCTTTCCTGTTAATGTATTTTACATTCTGGTGGATCATCAAAGAAAGAAGTATTTTCCTTTTCAATATAAGAAATAAGTGACAATAATGGGTCTTCTGGTTAGAATAAGAATTAGAAGTTCCAGGATCCAAATACAGACCCACCACCAATGACTTAACCATGTGTATGTCTTCTATAAGCTGTTCCCATTTCCCTCTGGAACAAAGAAGAGTCAAGATCATTGAAAATATATGGAAACAATTAGTCCAAATGACCAATAAAACGATTAAACAATGATTCAGAGGCTAGAAGAATTAGTTGATGCCTGGCAACTTGTAACAACCACTCAGAAAGGAGTCGTATTAGTGGAAGAGAAACATGGGTTGAAACTAAAAATCTTTAAAAAGGCCAAGTTTACTGGTCAAGTTGAGATTAGTGGAATGCTTTTGTCTATGGCCTGTAGACAATCTTTAGGGTTGAAAATGAACTCACGTGCTTGGCTCAATTTCCAGCCTAATAATTAACAGGTCTACAAGGAGAGCAAAAATATTAGGGATATATGCACTCCCTAGAATAACCAGTCATCTGACATAAAAGGGATGCATTTATCCAAGGACAAATTTAGAAAACTGGAAGAATTAGGAAAGAAGGAGGAATGGAATTGGAAAAAAGGGAAAAGTGAGACAAGTGATAATGCAATATAGGGATTTCAATTAATGCCATGAAACAAAATGTGTATGAATCGTTTAATGCAAACTAAATTGCTATGGAAACCTTCACCCAATTCACGATAAATTTTTAAAATTCTTTGTAGTATTCCGACCAGTAATACATACTCCGATTTTAATCAAGATGAAACTTGAGGAATTTTCTACAAAATAACTAGTTTATGATCTTCAAACCTCTCAAAGCCATGGATGTTGAGGAAACACTGAGGAACTGCATTGAATTAGAAGAGAGGAAGAAAATATGAAAAATAAATATAATATACAAAACTGGATTGCACTTGGAATGGGAGGATAGCTATAAAGCATGATTTGAACAGCAGGTAAAGTCAATATGAACTATAATTAGATAAGGAATTATCAAATTATACCTTATATATGATCTCAGTCTTAATCCAGACTACTTGTTTTGTTTCATCTCTAAGAGAAGAATATTTTTACATTTCAAATGTGCTAAAAAGTCAATAAAATATTTCCCAATACACTGTATTATATAAAATTCAAATAAATATCCATAATTAAAGTTTCATTAAAAAGGCCAAAATAAAAGTTAACCATATTTCTAAGGCACAAAATACTGTATTTTAGATTGAACAGGTAGAAGTTGGTTTTGGGATACAGAAGCTAAATATCATCATCCACAGCATCAAGTGTGGAACAGATCATTAGTTGCTTATATGCAAGTTCAGATTCAAGTTGAAGCAAATCAAAAGAAATCCATTAAATTCAAATAAAACTCTGAGAAGATTCCATCTGAATTTAGAGATCATCTCAAGAATTTATTTGACCTATGGCAACACTAATGACCAAAGACTAGACAAGCTGTGGGCTGACAGAAAGAGCATCATGCATGAAGAAAGCAAAAGGTCATTATCATGACACAGAAAAAGGAAAAGACCAGAATTGATGTCAGACGAGACTTTGAAAATTGCTCTTAAATGTAGTGAAGCTAAAGCAGCTGAAAGAAATGTCAAAGTCAAAGAGCTGAACAGAAAATTTCAAAGGGCAACTTGATAAGACAAAGTAATGTATTGCAATGAAATATTTCAACATAACCTTTCCTATGCTTAAAGCTAAGTATAGAAAAAGTATATTAAAACTATTTATATAAAGATGCTACCTTTACCTCAACTTTCTATACATTTCAGTGAATAATATTAGATGTGGAATTTGGTGATTGTTACTCTGGTTATATATAAAATGTTATTTTTAAAAATCATTTTACTTGGGGCTTGTACAACTTATCACAATGCATCCATCCACCCATTGTGTCAAGCACATCTGTAGATATGTTTCCATCATCATTGTCAAAATATTTTATTTCTACTTGAGTCCTTGGTATCATCTCCTATTTTTTTCCATTCTTCCACCCCTTCATGAACCCTTGATAATTTATTTTAAAAATGTTCATGCCTTACACTGACCGATGTCTCCCTTCACCCACTCATCTGTTGTCCATCTCCCTGGGAGGAGGTTATATGGAGATCATTCTGATCGGTTCCTTCTTTACTTTTCTCACCTTCCCCTTACCCTCCTGGTATCCCTACTCTCATTGTTGGTCATGAGGGGTTTATCTGTCCTGGATTTCCTGTGTTTCCAGTGTCCATCCTCTGGTCTTGCAGGATGTGTAAGGTAGATTTGGGATCATGATAGTTATAGAGGAAGCATTAAAGAACTAGAGGAAAGTTGTATGTTTCATCGGTGATATACTACACTCTGACTGACCAATCTCTTCCTTATGGCCCTTCTGTAAGGGAACATCCAATTCTCTACAGATAGGCTTTGGGACTCCACTCTGCACTCCCCCTCAATCACATTGATGTCATTTTTTGTTCTGGTTCTTTGAGTAAGATGCTATTGTTAATTAAATCTAGATTTAATTTTCAGATTTCAAATGACATTTCTTCAGCTTTTAAAATATTTCTCCCATGTACATCTTAAAAATCACTTTGACAGAGCAGATCTTCCCTCATCAGGGGTCAATTTTTCAAAATGTGGGGAGAAAGAGATAACCATTCAGTTGTGCCACACCAAACTGTGCTAAGCTCACTATAAATCAGCAGACACTCCTACCAGAGTGACAAGCAATCCTTACTGGAAATTCAAGTCAAGATTGGGGGAGGGGAGCACGTATGTTTCAGAGAAGGTGAGAACATTTCTGGTGTTAGGAAAATGGGGAGGACTTATTTCCAATTGGGACAATGCCACTCAACGATAATTACATGGAACCCAATGGGAGAATAAATCTGGTACCAGTTCTTACATGGGCACTTTTTATCTAGTTCCTATCTAGACATTTGTGACTCAGGCCATGTGTTATAGGTAACTGGGAATTTAGACTCTGTTCTTTCTTTTTTGTTTTTCCAATAGTTTTCTTGAGGTAAAATTCACTATTCCATAGTCCAGTCGTATTTAAAAAGTTGTGTATACTTCAATCAGTTCCAGTGCATCCTCCCCCTCCAATAGTCATAATTTGCTTCCTAATTGCCCTCAATCTCTTTCCCAGGTCCATCCTCAACAAACCATCATACCAATTATTGCCTCTATCCATCTGCCCTCCTTTCTTTCATATTTTGGGAAGCATACCCATAAAAGAGGAAGGAAAAGTCCACAGGCAATATTAAAATAAACCAGAGAAGAAACCTCTGTGGAGAAACAAAAGAGAAATATTTAACCCTAGAGCAGGTCCAGAATGGGTCAAGAGGGAGACCAGATGACCAGATATCCTGTTATACCTTAGTTTTCCTACCACAGTCAAATTTAAAATAACCTCATTCTGATAGTCAGGTTATTCTCCCTCAACTGTGGTCAGAGGGAATCTACCCAAGGATTAATCCAAATAGGTATTCTGCAAATGGAATTAAGGCTTCCACTGCTCTTCATAGCCTTCTGCAAATCAAATGTTTGCTATTTAAACCCTCATATTTTTCCCTCCATCATATATAGTCCTTTGCCATCTTTAAAAAACACAAATTGGTATGCTTCTTCCATGTGGACTTAGTTGATGCTTCACTTAGATGACTTCTTGCTCTAATACAAGCCTGTAAGACTCCTGACACTAGGCTTACTGTTAGTGAGGCACCATCTGTTTCCTTTGTCACACTTTTTTGTAGCACCATATCTTTAATTATTTCTTCATGAAAATGAGCATCGAGCAGGACCATTTCATAAGAGCAAATTGTTCTTGGTTTGGGAAAAAAATTAAGTGGGACCCCAGAATGCATTTGCTTGTCCATGGATTATGTATGACTCTGGTTTACTTTGGCACAGACTCTAGTCTTTCAAGGCACACAACATCATTTCTAGGCCCCATCAGAAGGTCTCAGTGTGGAAACCTCACTAAGTGAACTGGGATCTATCTCAAGCTCACCTGTAGCCCTTGGACTCAAGATAGAAACTCCGTAGTGTGAGAAGCAAATGACTGCTATCCCAAGGGTATAGAACTGGTAATTGTTGGACATGGTTTGGATTTCTTGTCTTGAGAGTAGCCAATGAAGAGTGAGCGGGACTACCATACACTTACTACTTGAATTTCCATCTTGCATTATTATGATATGTATTAACTTGTTCTTTCACGGTAAATGAATATCATTAAAAGTTTTGCCCTATCGTCAACCCCCATTGCTTGCATATATAGAGTCCAGTCACTGAAGAATTTATTCTGCACAAATTAGCAACTCATGTTTTGTGGTTCATAGTTGGCCTATATTTTCTCAACTGTGCTTTAAATTCTATACTTTGACGAAATTAGTGAGACTGTCAATAGTTACCTTATGCCCCAGTATCAGAGAAAGGCCAGCCTCTGATACATACAGTGTTTGATGGGTGCAGTTGCACAATAATAATTATTACTTATTATGGTAAGGTTATGGAGAGCATGAGACAGAAAGGAATCTTAAGAGTCAGACAAGTTTCACATCATGATAACATGCTCACCTCCGCCGATGGGGTCATCCACATGAAGAGACAGCGAGTGGGGTAAGGGATTACATGAGGGACCAAGAGCGTCTGGGGATCAGGAGGCTAGAGAGAGGCAGGAGAGAGGACCTCTTTATCATGCCCAATCCTCATATACTCTTTGGAGCCATGCAAGGCCCCTAATTACAGGTAAGGACAGACGTCACAGGAAAAGGTTGTGCTAAATGCACATGTTATAGGAAATGGAGGTATCGGGTCCCATGTGACAAGAGCAGACTCCAGACTCCTAGATGTGGTTAAACAGGTTAGACTTGAGATCATTAACCTCAGCATGTGAATTGACCCACAGGCTTCGAATGAAGCGAACCTTCATCCAAACATTGGGGAGCTGGCCCTGTCCATAGTGTAGGGCACAAAGGTCTTAGATAACTGGGAAACTCAGGGAGAATTTCTAACTTCTGAATTCCACACTAGATTCTGGTAAAAGGCTAATATTTTGGAATATATATAATTGTGGAAAAGTCCTGTCTTCATCCCACAACCCAGGGAAATGATTGATAATATTATCTAACATAACAATGGTGTCTTTAAGACGAACCAGAGAAATATTTAAGTCATAAATATATGAATGGATTTTGGGAACAGAATTCTAGCCCCAATTCAAGAAAATTATTTCTTATGACATGGCCTTGCTTGATGTTCCCCCTAATGAAGTGATCACTGAAAGCCTAGATGTCATAGCAAAGTGTTGTGAAAAAAGCAGTGATCCCCAGGTATTGTCTGGGATTCTAAAGACTTGTCTTCAAACAGCCATCTAAATGAGACATCAACTAAGTCCATGTATCCAAGATGCTCATCAGCCTGTGTGATCCACGGATTTTAAATAATATAATCCAAATATGAAGGAGGAATGGAACCAGAGCTTAAGTTGTGCACCCCAGCTTGATGAAGGCTAGATGATAGTGAAAACGTAAAATCTACATGCAGGTCCCCATATAGATTAAGTCTCTGGTGAATCCCCTCTGACCATAGTCAAGTGAGGCGAATGAACTTGCTATTAGAGAGAGAATGCACTGTCAAGTCTCTTATAGTAAATATAGTTAGGTAAAAATCTTGATACCTGTTATTTCATCTCTCTTTTGATCCATTTAAAAACAAAAACAAAGGAGAAATACACAAGAATTAAGGCTCTAGTGAGTTTCCTCTGACCATAGACCTCGAATGTGAATCATGCAGAGTATGCCAGAATGTGGATTTTTGCAGACAGATTTAGGTTAAAATTTAACCTTATTGTTTACTCTCCCTTTTGAATCACTTTAAATCTTTTTCTGTTCTTTTTTCTTATTTCTTTTCAATTGAGGTTTTTCCTCTGCTTTTCTTTGTTAGTGTTGTTAGTTTAGTTATTTAGTTTGTTTCTAGGGGGTATGTCAGGAGAGGGTGGGGGAAATGGGGAACTAATAATAATGAATGCAAGAAAAATAAAATGTTCTAAAAATGATTGTAGTAATGATTGCTTAATTCTTCTTGATATGTTTAAACTACTGAATTGCATGATATGTGGATTATGTACCAACAAAACTGTTAAAAGCATTTTTTCCTTAAGTATAAAAGAAAAATAAATTTTATTACTTTAATTTCATTTTAATTTTTGATGTATTAAAATGTACATATAAACACTTTTTAATATAGTGCTTGAAGTACTCATAGTAGGCTATCTATACTTCCATTGTGATCTCACTAATTCATTTTGCTATTTTCGCTTTTTTGGGGGGGTCATCACTGCCCTCTGGTGGTGGGAGTAGGAGGCCCAGCCTTTGCTCCTGTGGAGCTGGAATTGAACCTCCATCCCAGTGGGCTTCAGTCCCGCGCACAACTACTACGCCACCGGGGCTCAGCCCTCATTTTGCTATTTATACATATCCTTATTCTTATTATTTAGTATATTGTATGCATGAATAATTGTGGCTGCATAATTTCATGTCAACTTGAAGAGATATAAAAATATAAGGATTGGGCCGAGCCCCTGTGGTGTAGTGGTTGTGTGTAGGACTGCGGCCCACTGGGTTGGAGGTTCAATCCAGCAGCAAGGCTGAGCCTCCTACTCCTACCACCAGAGGGCAGTGATGTTTCAAAGAACCAAAAAAAATATAAGGATAGATAGAGTTTAGCTTGTCAATCAGGTTGCAGCCTGGTCACCTCACTTAGAGGTTCAACCAAGATAGATAGTTCTCTCTCTCTCTCTCTCTCTCTCTCTGCCTTCACCTTCCTGCTTGCTGGCAACCCTAAGAGCTGCTGAGATGTTTGCCACCAATTTTGGATGTACATGGTTTCACCTCCACTGGTCTGTGATATTCCTGCATAGCATGTAACTGTTTGAGTCTGAGGAAGGTCTTATGGATTAGTACCAGACTTAGGTACTCAATTGAACTGAGCTGGGTTGTTTTCTTGCTATAAAGCTCTCATACATATATATGACTGTCACTGGATTTGATTCTCTGGTCAACCGAGCTTAGTGTATAATGTACCTGAGGAGTATGGTTCTGGAGAACCAAATCATGAAGATGGAGAATGGAAGCTTGTCAGACCTCTGCTTTATCATAGTTTTCCTTCTTTTGTTAGCCAGAGGACAGAGAGTGCCACGTTATTTATTCAGTGTTTTCTGGAAAACACATGAGAAGTGAAGGCTTTGATTTCTAGGAGTTGTCTTAGGTTATTCCTAAAGGAAGTGATGAAAATGAATGTGATGAATCTCTTGAATTTTTCTGAGGTCATGCTGCTAAATCACATTGACTAACAGAAAGTCAGGTTTTGACTTCATGCAACCAGAGGCCTAAGGCTATATTACATATGAATGGGATAATTTAGATAAGAAAGGATTGAATGATAGTGTATGATCACTTATCAAGCTAATGTTAGATAATTTATTGTCCTCGATTTTCTAATTTTATTTAATGTAGAGTATAAAATAATATCATACTTTATATGATAATATCATATACTTTATATGATAATATATTTTGAGGATCCCTGGTTGTATAGTAGGCTACGAATTTGACTGTTAATCAAAAGGCCAGCAGTTCAAACTCACCAGTTGCTCCTAAGGAGCAGGATGTAGCTTTTTGCTCCCATAAGATTTGCATCATTGGAAAATCACAAAAGCAGTCTATCCTGTACATAAGAAAAGTCAGAATTGACTTGATGGCAGTGAGTTTTGAGTGCATACACATTTTTTTACATCTGCTGATTTATTTCTATAGAAAAAATTAGAAGAACATGTCTAATTTTAAAATTATACAGCCACAATTGTAAGTTATTGTGTCAATGAGACTAAATAAAAGAACCTGTAATTTCTGTGGGTCAAAAATACTTCATTATTGACAATTTTGCAGTTGACCTTAATAAAACAGTGGTTGACCTGGAGTTAGAAGACTAGATTTTACATCAAGCTCTTTATGTCATGTATATGGTTTGAAGATTGAATGTATTATGCAAATAGAGTCAGATACACAGAAAATGCTCAATGTGTTAGCTACATTTATTCTTATTGTTGTTATTCTTGACTTTACAGAGGATAAATAATGGTGGAGGCTACATTTTAAGATATTAAATGTTTTATGAAGCAGCACTACTAAATAGGATAGCAATAGTGAAAACTTCAAGGTACAGATTAATGGAGCAGAATAAAAACCGGATCCAAGAGTTTTAAAATGTAATTAACTTAACATTTTTAATCAGTGGGTAATATGAATTATTCAGGAAGTGGTGTTAGGTCAGTTATTAAATTTTCATTACCTTTTTTCATACCATAAAACACAAAGCAAAAAAAAAAAAAAAAAGCACCTCAAAATGGTACTGGTGCTAAAACTAACATATAGTGCAGTGGTAAATAGTTTTTTTTAAACTTCTGAAATTTAACCAAATTGTGTAGTTTAAGAATATAGTACACAAAATTAATAAGTAATTCCAAATTAAATAGCAATGAAACAACACGTACCCTATAGATAGGCAAAAAATGGAAAGATGCATAGTCTCAAATGTTTCTGGGCATATGGGGACCCTCGTACACTGCTGGCACAAGAATAGACAGATGCATTCATTTAAAATTTTCCAACAATGGATTCACTCAACAATGCCTGGCAGTAAGTAGTACATTGACAGGGAGCTGCCAGAAATTGAGACGTAATTCAGAAGAGGACATTGAGTAAGGGATGTCCTTGCTGATGGTCTGCTGGATCTTGGTTGAAAGCAGAGGATACCATAAGATGTTTACTTGTGTTTTATTGACTATGCAAAGGAATTAGACTGTGTGGATAATAGCAACCTATGGATAACATTGATATGAATGGAACTTCAAGAGCACTTAATTATGCTCACACAGAACCTTTGCTTAGAATAAGAAGCAGTCATTCAAACAGAACAATAGTTTAAAGTCAGAAAAGGTATGTGTCAAGATTGCATCCTTTTATTTTTTTTCAGTCTAAAAATGAAGCAAATAATCTGAGAAACTATGCTATATGAGGGAGAATGATGCAGCACTATTCGAGGAAGGCTTATATAAAATCTACCGTATACAGATGACAGAACCTTAGTTGCTGAAAATAAGGACTTGAAACACTGGTGAAGATGAATGACTTCAGTTTTCAGTATCAATTGCAACTTAAAGAAAATCAAGATTTTCACAAATTTATCCACAGATAGCAGCATGATAAACAGAGAAAAGAGTGAGGTTATCAAAATTTTCATGTGGCATAGATCCACAATGAGTACTCATGAAGCAGTAGTCAAGAAATCCAATGATGGAAATTATGTTGCATAAGACTTCTAATCGTTTGAGAAGGGATGCAACTTTGATGTCTAAGGTGCGCCTGACCCAAGCCAAGATATTTTCAATTGCTTCATATGCATCTGCAAATCAGACTTGCATATTTATGAACAATTACGGTAGCAGGTGGACATTAAATTTACACTCAAGTACTCCCTCAATGCAAGAAAAATTTGTTCTACTAACATGGCACTCTGTGATGTTCACCTTCCCTGACACTGAAGACAAAATGGGTGCATAAGCAAATGTGGTGAAGAAAGCTGATGGTGCCCAGCTTTCAAAATATAAAATGTCTGGGTCTTAAAGGCTTGGAGATAAGCAAGTGGTCATCTAGCTGACAAGCAACAAAGCCCACATGGAATATTCAAACCCACCTGTGTGATCATGAGGTGTCGATGGGATCATGTTTCAGACATCTAAGACCAAAAACAAACCAAACAAAAGTCATATCAAGGTGAACGAGGGGGAGGGCAGAATGGAAACTCAAAGTGCATCAGTAGTCAATTGGACACCCCCCTGTCAGAATGGCCACAAGGAAGATAAAAGCCAGTCAGGGTTCAGTATAGCACCAACAAAACACACAATCTTTCTCTAATTCTTTAATAACTCTTCCCCGCTCCCCCTACCATGATCCCAATTTTATCTTACAAGTCCGACTAGACCAGAGGATGTACACTGGTATAGATAAGAGCTCAAAACACTGGGAGTCCAGAACAGATAAACCCCTTAGGGTCAATAAGGGGAGCAGCAATACTAGGAGGTTAAGAGGGATGAGTAAGAGGAAACTAATCACAATGATTGACTTATGGTCCCCATCTCAGGGGTTACCCAACAGGAAAGTAGGTGAAATGAGAGAGCAGATGATGTAAGACAAGAAAAAAAAGAATACTATATAAATTATCAAGGGGGCATGGGGGAGGGAGGGGAAAAATGGGGAGCTGGTGCCAGGGGCTCAAGTAGAAAGAAAATGTCTTGAAAAGGATGATGAAAACATATGTTAAGATGTGCTTGGCAAAATGAGTATATGTATGGATTGAGATAAGAGCTTTAAGAACTTCAAATAAGATAAAAGATAAGAAAAATAAAAAGCCTAAAAAAATTGGACAATGATTAAGGAAGACCAAAGAATATTCAATTTATTTGAATGATGGTGCTAGTTGAGAATATTGAAATTGCCAAGGACTGACAGAAAAACAAACAAATCTCTCTTGGAAGAAGTACAGTCAGTATTCTGCTTAGAAGGGAGGAGGGTGAGATTTCATTTCAAGTACTTTGTCCATGTTATCAGGAGAGACCAGTTCTTAGAAAAGGAGAACATACTTGATAAAGTAGGAAAGAAAAGCTCACTGCCATTGAGTCAATGATGACTCATAACATCCGCTGTGGGTTTCCAAGACTGTGTTTGTTTATGAGAGTAGAAAACCCAGTCTGTCTCCCAAAGAGCTGGTGGTGGTTTCGAACTGCTCGCCATGCAGATCACCACTCAATGCCCGAATAGTAAGGCCCTTGGTAAGATGAATGGACACAGCGCTGCAAAAATAACAATTGTGAGATTGGCACTAGAGAGGGCACTGTTTGCTTTTGTTCCGTTTAGGGTTACTGTGAGTTGGGACCAACTCAATGACATGGAACCTCTCCCAGTTCCTGTTTCCTTAACCACAAAGATAAAAAGAACTGGAATAGTTATCACAAGCCCTTTATCCTATTTTCATTCACTCGTGTCTAATTCTATGGACCTTCCAGATATCTTTAAGCTTTTGGAACTTTCGCTTTTTGCTATTAAGAAAATGGATTAATACTTTAAGCAATATCTGAAGAAATTAGCAATCTGGCTCTTTGAAAGAAATTGTGCTGTCGAATCTTTATACAAAAAAAGCAATTAGCTCAGAATTCAATCATTTAGAATATTATAAATGGAGGTAACTTAATGCAAGGTATATTCATTGGAAGACAGAAAATAGGAAAGTAAGAAATTAGGTTTAATTGAACATGGAGCTTTTAGTTAAAAAACAAGAGGGAAGACTGGTACAAAGCCCAGTTCATTGTGGCAGTACCTTTCCCCCTTGTTTTCTTTATTTAAATCCTGATCATTTTAGCTCTTTGGTGCTTCTTTCACCCCTCTATCATGACCTCAATTTCATGTTACAAATTGGATTAGACCAGAGCATGTACACTGCTATAGATAAGAGCTTACAGCACAGGGAATCCAGTATAGAGAAATCCCTCAGGGACAAGAAGGGTGGAGATACCAGTAGCATTAGGGGACGGTGTGGAGGGGCAAAGGGGGCACTGGTCAAATGGACCAAACTAGAATCCCCTCCCAGAGGGATGAAAAATGGAAAAGTGGGCGAGGGGCGACAGAGGATGATGTAAGATATGGAAAAAATAATCTATAATTTATCAAGGGTTTGTGAGAGAGGGTGGGCTGGGGATGGAGGGGGAAGAAATGGGGAGCTTATATCAGACGCTCAAGTGGGAAGATGATGCTTTGAAAATGATGATGGAAGCATATATGTCAATGTGCTTGAAACATTGGATGAATGTATGGATTGTGATGAGATGTAAGAGCCCCCAATAAAAGTATTTAAAGGAAAAAGAAGCAAAGACCATGCTAAAAATTATTTTTTTATTTCAAAATTACAAAAAGCAACATATGATAGTCTTAAGATTTTGACATAATAGACATCTTCGTTATAGAAATGTTAAATACTCCAGAAGGATTTAAAATAAAATGTGGTAGTCTTGCCCTCACACTCTAAACAACATTATGTAATGCCTGTGCCTGCTTCTGGCAAATTCTCATTAATTCAGTGGAGTAAACCTGTTTTTTCAGGCCTCTTTCTGCAGCATCTGGCTGAGTCATACTGTTCACAGGGACTCTGCCATGCCAAATTATATTTGCTGAAAATGAGAAAGAAGAGGCTACATTTAAATAGGAAAATAAATTGCTCTCTCTTTCCAAGGTCTGAGGCAGAGTGTCTGGAATTGCTTAATTGCTCTCTGCTACAGTCATCCTAACCCTGCTCTAAGCCTTTTATATTCAGATGGTTCGCTTGAGAAAGATTCTGAGAAGTCCACAATGTTTGCCCAAGTTGTTTATTTGAACCTTTCTCTTGGATTCCATGGTATGCATGAGAGTAGAAACGTTTAGGTTTCAACAGAGTTGTTAGCATACAGAATAGACAATTGCAGATGGGTGCCAGTCAGGGTGTAGTGTGACAATGATGAAACATACAGTTTTCCTCCAGTTCCTATGTGCTCCCCCCCCCACTATCCTGATCCCAATTCTACCTTACAAATTCGGCTAGACCAGAGCATAGACACTGACATAGATCAGAGCTGGACACACAGGGAATCCAGGACAGATGATCCCTTCAGCAGCAGTGGTGAGAGTGGTGATACCTGGAAGGTGGAAGGAAGATGGGGTACAAAGGGGGAACCAATTACAAGGATCTACATATAACCTCCCCATAGGGGACACACAACAGAAAAGTGGGTGAAGGGACATGTTGGACAGTGTAAGGTATGACAAAATAATAATAATTTATAAATTACCAAGGGTGCTTGAGAGAGTGGGGCATGGGGAGGGAAGGGAAAACCGCGGATCTGATACCAAAGGCTTAAATAAAAAGAAAATATTTTGAGAATGATGAGGGCAACAATTGTACAAATGTGTTTGACATACAATAGGTTGTGATAAGAGTTGTATGAGCCCCCAATAAAATGATTTAAAAAAAGAATTGCAGCATCTTGTAAAATTCAAGTATCTTTCTCTTTATTAAGAATCCTCGTCACTGAGTGCTGGGAGCAGTGATCACCTGGGATAGAGATGGGCATGGCTTCTTTCAAAAAGAGCTTTGCAATCAGTGGGCAGGACAGCCTTCTTCTGTTGAGGAAATGGGCTAGGAAAGCAGTCCACATCTTTTAGAACATGATTCATACAATGCTTCCATAAGAGCTTGGATCATCTCTGGCCAAATGTGGCGGTGACCTAAAGAAAAAATTTGTCTCATTATAATGATAATACAAAGATTTTAAAGTAGTTTTATATACTCTTCATCAAACTAGGATTGTAATCTAGGGTAGCTGGCTTCAAACCCTTTGCCCTTGTCATTAATTACCCTCAGTTCACGTCACCATGTTTAAGACTGCCACTCACTACTGGCCACTACTGGCCACTGCGTTTTTGTGGTGGCTAAAGTTCCTCTTCTGTAGCACCAAAGACCTACACTGTCTAACAGGGCAGCAGTGCAGTTACTCCTCACTTCCCCGAGGCTTCTTTTTCTTCACCTAATTCCAGTTTATGGACTTTAAATTGGTACAACCATTCTGGGTGGCAGGTAGGAAATTCAATTACGTATGTGTATACCATTTGAGGCAGCAATTCCATGTCTCAAAATGGGCCCTAAGGAAATAGCTAATGTTGTGCGAAAGACTGTGACAATAAAAAGATTCATCTGCCTAAATACTTAGTTTTGGTTATTACGATGAGAACAAACTGATTGACAGATAAGGAGAAGACAAAGGCTAGTTATGAAAGTGTGTATGTAAACATCACTAGACATCTTAGGAACACACAAGCACTGATACACTCACATGCATGTGCATGCACATTACACTGGCCATTAAGGTCTATTCTCAAAAGCCTAAAATGTATCCACATGTGTTTAATGGGTCAGAAGGAGGACTAATTCATAAAGGAACTAGATTGATCATAAATTCAAATATGAGATATATTCTTTAGCAATAGAAAATGACAACATGGCATGTATTCATTTTATGACAAGATTATAAAAATTTTGGTTTTTTATTACCTGTGTTATTTTCTTTCCTGGATAGGCATTAGGTATGAAACAAAACAGAGGATTAAAGAATGAATGCTTATAAGCAAACATTGTAAAGTTATTAATAGAATTATACAAACCCTGGTCATTTTAATACTATATGGAAATATTTGGGGTATGGCTTAATTATCTTAAATAATAATAAAATTCTAGGGAGGAAATACTCATTGGCGTAGCAAAAGCCATTACTAAAATCTACTTCACTGCAAAACTGAAAGAAAAATATAGACAGGGAATCATAGAGCTATACTACAAGGGTAAGCAAAATACAACATGAAGTATTAAGAAATGTTAGTTCACCTTGGTATGGCTGTCCTCTGCTACCTCACATTGTAATTTCAACCTTCAGTCCTCTGAGAGCAGGCATGTTTGAAGTAGAGTCCAGTTTGCCTTATGGGGTTTCCACATCACATCCCCCAGGTGAGGCCTTTAGACTGTGCTGTGGATCTCAAAGATCCATGGCTCAATGTCCAGTATTCTCTGTGCCAGGATTTGTTTTCCCAGCAAGTGTATGGAAACTCGGACCAATGTGCCCTATTAGAAGTCTAGTACCAGGCATATTCTCCCCTTGGGGTCCATAAAAGTATTGTTAGTCATTTTTTCCCTGCTAGGAGACTGTTCCTCCTCTTTCTCCTACCATCAGAAGGGCCCTTGTCTCCCCCCAAACGTGCACCCTTTCTTGACCAGATTTTCTAATCTTTAGCACTTAACACTCTGATAGGGATGACTACTAATTAGGGGGGGGGCTTATCACATTTTTGCATGGCAACCACTAATATTGTTAGTGTTTTTGGACTATTAAATATTTTTCTATGTTTTTTGGCATATTAGTCCCAGGTTGGGTAAATCTATAGAGATAGCAACTAGAATAAGGGCCCTTGAGAAATACTGCAAAAGGGTTGGGTAATGGGGGCCTGATATCAAGGAGTATAAGAATGAAGCAAACGTTTTTTAAAAAAGGATTGTGGTAGTGATTGTGTAACACTGCTTGCTCCAACTGAGCTATTGAATTGTATGGTGTCTGGATTATGTCCTAATAAAATGATTCCAAAAACCAAACAAACAAACAAAATTTGAAATCACAGCTTGGCTTCTTCCCTCCTGGAGCTCACAGTGTAAAGGGAAAATGAGAAAATAATACCAAATGATGAAGATTTATTTCAGATGAATCAAGATGTTATGTACAAAAGCGTCCCATAATCTTAGGTGCGTTTGCAAAGACTTCTCACAGGGACAGATGTTTAAACTAAGAGCTGATTAGCCAGGTGAAGAATGGGCTGAACTAATCTAAGACTCTTGTCAGCTATAATAAGCAGAATCTACTTCCTGATCATAAGAGAAGCCTGCAATGCCTAACTGTTGGACATGTAAGAAAAACTGAGACTAAACAGGACAATTATAGTATTGTACTCTGTACTGCATACCCATGAAAGAAAGAGAAAAAGGAAAAAAATGAAAGGAAAATGGGATGTTTCCTTAACTCTTTCTACATAATTTTGTCTTCTATCCAGGAGAAGGAAAAAAGTTAAATTATACGCAGGAAAATAAAGTTAAAATGCTCAAAATCTCAGGGTGTCTTTACTCTAATCCACTCCCCTTTCTTCTGAAAATATTATTCCAGAATTGGGGGACTCTACTTTATTCTAGTGGCCTAGACTGTCTGAACCTGGTCATGTGTATACAGGTGAAAAAGAACTCTGAACACATCTAGTGAGGCTTTGACCTTTCAATTCTGGAGCCCAGGAAAAAGACAGTAGGGATGCAAAGTGGGTTCAGCCTGGATTCAGGCTGGCAGCCAAGAAACAGTCGAATATTATAATAAGTGGAAGGGTGAGTGATGGACATATTATTGTGGAAAGAAGAAAATAAAACAAAAAGTTAATCTCTCTAGGGTGTTTCCATTCACATTTACCTTCGGAAAAGGACTGGGATTGTACTATGGATCTAATTTTTAACCCATTTTTTGGAAATGCTGTTGATTTTAATTCTTGAAAAATAGTTTCCCCTTTTAATAAATTTAGAAGACTACTCATTAACTTCAACGAGGCCTATAGTTTGAATGTCAGACAACAAAAATCTTGGGACGAGGGAGGTGTCCCTGATACGTCTCATCAGTCAGAGCTTTCTGGAAGATACATAGAGCAAGACTGTTGCTAGGAACTTCCATAAGTGCCTCTGTCTTGGAAACAGTGTGTGTGTCATTTGGGACAATACATTTCAGTAGACAGTACATGAACATGTTGCTGCTGCTAGACGCCATCCAGTCAATTCCACCTCATGCGACCCCATGTGTTATAGAGAAGAAGTGCTCCACAGGGCTTTCTTACCTGTTCATTTTCTTTCATATTAGCTCAACGTCTGTCACTTATGTGGACATTTTCTCTTCCCATTTTACATTAATTCGCATTTGCTTATTTTTGCTAAGTAAATGCTTAAATTTTTCATTCATTTTATGACTAAACTATGGCTAATAAAAAATGTTTGAGGAGTACCCTGGAGTGCAGTAATTGCCAATCTCCTGGGAAATTAGACAGCAAGAGCATTCAAAGCCCACGAGTCTCCAGGATGCCATGAGGGCAACCATTTCCACCTTAAGAGTTTGCAATCTGTCTAGAATTCTGGTAGCCTGCATTTATAGGCTTGAACTCTAGGATGATAACAGTAATCTCTATCTTTAAAGTTTGCTTTTAGGATTTAAAATTATGAGACACAAGGTCACTGTGATATAGAATGAGTTTGAGAAATGTTTTCTTTCATCCTCAGCTCACTTTGTCCAGTATTAAAAAGCCTGACCTTCTGTCGAAGCCCCTCTCACTTCTTCAAGTCCAGGACCACAATTGAACGGCGTGGAAAGGATGATTTCCCAAGTCTGCAACTCCATATTCTGTGAGAAAGACCAACCATACGAAACTCACTGCCACAGAGTCAATGCTGTTTCCAGTCTAGAAAGCGCAGTCTTTCGCCCGTGGCGCTGCTGCTTGGTTCAAACTGCTAACCATGCAGATCACAGCCCCACACGGAGCTACACCAGCTGTGCACATGTTAGGGGAAGGGCAAGACATGAAATGCCACTCTAGCTTCATACCAGCTTGTGGCCCTTAAAATTAATTTCTGTTACTCTGAGCTCAACTGGCTATAATATAGGGAAAAATGAATCCTTTGCCCACAGAGTTGTGTGTGGAAAATGAGAAAACCTAAAGAAACGTTTGTCACATAATATGACTTAAACAAATATTTGGCCTCCCCACTCTGATTTCTCTGTACCATCAATGAAAGTTTAACATAAAAACAAAGCAAAGCTGCCAGACAGAGCATTTGGAAATGTGGCAACAAAAAATGAAATGTATAAACGTTTGCTTAATTAATGTATGAATTTGATTGTGGGATGAGATTAATCATTGGGGGTTAGAGGCAAAAAATAAAATGGTGGCACTCTATACAGCTTCCTGTCTCTGTTGCTTCATTTATTTATTGTTGTTTTTGTTGCTGCTGTTGTTATATATATGTATACATATAGTCTTATTGGATATAATCCACAAATGGTACAATTTAATAACCCAATCATATGAAGAAGAGTTGTTTAATCATCACCACAATAGATTCAGAACATTTGTTCTTTCTCATGCTTATTGTTAGCTCCCCAGCCCCCACATTCTCTGCCATGACCCTAGATGATTATGAATGTAGCTATTGTCTGTACAGTTTTACTTATCCTGGACTTCAGATACAGAAAGTCATAAAACAAACACCCAACAATAACAAAACAAAACAGAGGGAAAATCTCAATTGAAAAGAAATCAGAAAATATTAAAAACTGAAACAAGTTTAAAATGAATCAAAAGGCAGACCAAATGATAAAGCTCAACATTTTAACCTAACTACATCTGCCACAATCAACTTTACTGTGCTCTCTGTCTGATAGCAAGGCTATTCACATCCCTGGACTATCTATGGTCAGTGGGAATTAAGGGGATCCTTAATCCATGTGGAGATGCTGAAAATGGCTTTGGCGCTTCCACTTCATAACCTTTTGCAGATGCTGTGTTTACAATTTCAGCTCCCATTACATTCTCTCATTTGGTTTTGGATTTTATTATTTAGAATACTTGGATCACACAGACTGGTGTGTTTCTTTTCTGTGGGCTTAATTGTGTGTGGACTTAGCTGATGCCTCACGTAGATGGCTGCTAGTTTGAGGACAGGTCTTTCAGATCCCCGACACTTTTCCTACTGAGAGTCGGGCACCATCTGATTTCTTCACCACACGTTGCTATAACACCCCTGTCTTCAATGATCTCTTCATGAGGGCAAGTTTTGAGTAAGGGCCATCATAATAATTAATTGCTCTTAGATTAGGACTATGATTAATGCAAACCCCAAATCCGTCCACATATCTGTTATATATATGTATGTATATACGATACACTTTAGGGACAGTGCTCTAATTTTATGATAGAAAACATTATAACTCATAGCCATGGGGAATAAAGTAAATTCTGTTGGTAGTATCATTAATTTGGCTAATGGCACTTAAGATTAAAAGCACCGGTGAGATAAGAAAATTGTAAATTGTAAATGAAAGATCCTTAGAGGCAAGGATAGCAAGACTCCATCTTACATATTTTAGACATGTTGTCAGGAGAGACCAGTTCCTGGAGAAGATCAGGTTTGGTAAAGTAGAGAGGCAGCAAGACAGAGCAGGGCCCTCAAGGAGAAGCACTTTCACCAGGGCTGAAAAAGGGAGTCAAGCAGAGGAGCCATTGTAAGGATGGCGCAAGATCGGGTAATGTTTCATTCTGTGGCGCATAGGGTCACTACGACTTGCGATCAATTTGATGGCATCGAACAACAACAGGCCAGATCAAAATACACAGATTGTTTACTTGTACAGATTAAAAGCTTAAACTATGGACACTATTTACATGAAAAATAAGGGCAAAACTTTCAATAATACTCATTCACAAAGGGAAAAACATGCCTGCCAGACTAATAGATTTTATTAAAAAGCAAACAGAGCGTGCGAATGGTAAATATGATGGTAGGCCACGGGCCATCATTGATTTGACACCCTCAAAGCAAGTGATCTGAATCAGGGTCATGTGCATCTTCTCACATTAGGATGCTTCAGCTTTAAGTTCAACGGATCATGTCCATTGCTTACATCTGCTTCAGGCGACCTTAAGGTAAAGCCCAAAGGTCTTAGGTAGGTTTTTCCATAGAACCCTTCTGGTGTGGCCTGTGATGGTTGTTGTCTGCCGTGATAGGTAGAATCTAAATTCCCCAAATTCTGTAGCACACAGCCTGGGTCACCAAAATCTGGATAGAAACTACATTGGAGCTGAGCCCCGGTGGCATAGTGGTTGTGCGCGGGACTGCGGCCCACTGGGACGGAGGTTCAATTCCAGCAGTGGGGCTGGGCCTCCTACTCCCACCACCGGAAAGCAGTGGTGCCCACCCCCCCCCAAGAAAAAAGAAACCACATTGAAAGTCCAATTAAGAACAAGGTACAAGGTGTATTCTCCCCTTTGAGTTCTATATAAATATTGTTAAACATTTTATTATTGTTGTTGTTGTTTTTGTCAATGGTAGGTTGCTCCACCTGACTTACTCACCAACAGAAGCTCAATTGCCCTCTTGGAAACAGAAAATGTCCTCCTTTCCCTATCTTGACTTGAATTTATCACTTATCACACTTATACGAGTGTCTGTTGATTTGGGATGACCTAAGACCAATATTGTACAACAGCAATTAATTGCTTTTCTTCCTCTTTCCCAATTTTGAGGAACTAACTCAAGTTGAGATGAGGCTTCCTCTATTGAAGTTGGTTTTTTTTTTCGGGAGGGGGTAGAGGATGTACAAATAAAATGTGTGACACATGATTTATGGACGTTAGACTGGCTCAGTGAACACTAGGCTGTCTCACTATCTTGTTTGGGAGACTGGATTAGAAGATTACATCAACTGAGAGGCATAATCCAAAACTTCACTTTGGTGTTTATTTTTATAGTAGTGGGTTCATATAATAATAGTTTTCCTTTTCTGACTAACTTTACTTATAAAGAAGTCTAGCCCAGTCTCGGAAACTCACAGGGGCAGTTCTATCCAGTCCTATTGGGTCACTATGGCTCGGCATTGACTGGATTACAACGAAAATAACTTCACTCAGCATCGTGTTCACCAGGTCTATCTAGGCCAGGAGGTACTTCAATGGTTTCATCATAGTTTTCTACAGATGCATGGTATTCTGTTATGCATATGTACCAGAATTGCTTTTTTTCACCAATGATTTTACTGGGGTTTCTTACAGCTCTTATAACATTCAATACATCATTTGTATCACACAAATTTGTACACGTATTGCTATATTCATTTTCAAATATTTTCCACTTGAGCACTTGGTATAAGTTCCTCTTTCCCCTCCCCCCTTTTTTATAAATCATTTTAATTGAGGGCTCATAAAACTCCCATCATGATCCATACATACATCAATTGTATGCAGGCCACATTTGCACACTTATTGCCATCATCACTCTCCAAACATCTTCTCTTCACTTAGGCCCCCAGTACCAGCTCCCCATATTTCCCTTCCCTATCCCTTCCCCCTCCCCCATGAACCCTTAATAATTTACAAATTATTATTACTTTTTCATATTGTACACTTTCCAATGTGTTCTTTCATCCAATTCCCTGTTGTCCATGCCCAAGAGAGGCATATAGATCCCTAAAGAATTGCTTTTTAAAAAATGTTTGTTTAACAGTTTATAGGCACTTCGTTCACAAAGAATACAATTCAATAGTTCAATCCTATCAAGAATTGTACAATTTTTACCTCAATCATCTTCAGAACATTTTCTTCTTCTTTGTACTCATTGCTATTTGTGTGATTTTTGCAATTTTGGCAAATATATACACAGGAAAACACTCTTCAATTCAACAAGTTTTACATGTACAACTTAGTTCAATTGATTATACTCTTCATGTTATACAACCGTTATTGATATCCCTCCATAAAATAAACTCAATACTCCTAAACAAAAAACTCTTCCTCCTTCACCCATTGTAATCATAGGTCAAATTTGGATGTGTTATATTAGTAGTAGTTTTCCTACTATGCAGAATTTCTTTATATTTTCTACCTATGGGCATATGGGTTATTTCCAACTACTTGCTATTGTGAACAGTGCCACTATGAACATGGGAGAACACACTTTTTTTTTTCCAAATCAGAGCTTTTATTTTTACTTTAAACACAGTATTATTTTATTTTTATATCCTTTTATTAGGGGCTTATACAACTCATCATAATCCATACATAAGTCTGTTGTGTGTGAATCACATTTTACAGTCCTCATCGTTCTCATAAGATTTGCTTTAAACCCTTGACATTGGCTCCTCAATTCTCGCCTCCCTCCCTACTTCTTCCTCCCTCCTAAATCTTTGGTAATTTATAAATTACCATTATTTTGTCATATCTTTTACTGTCTGACATCTCCCTTCACCCACTTTCCCATTGTCCGTACCCCAGGGAGAAGGTAATATGTAGATTTTTATTATTGGTCCCCCCCTTCTACCTCATCTTTCCTCCACCCTTCTGGTATCACCACTCTTATCACTGGTCCTGAAGGGATCATCTGTCCTGAATTGCCTATGTTTCCAGCTCCTACATGTACCAGTGTACATACTCTGGTCTAATCAGATTTGCATGGTAGAATTGGTATCATGATATTGGGAAGGAGGAAGCATTGAAGAATTAAAGGAAAGTTGAATGCTTCATCATTGCTACACTGCACCCAAACTGGTTCATCACCTCCCTGTGACTCTTCTATAAGGGGAAGTCCATTACCTACAGATGGACTTTGGGTCACCAACCTGTACTCCCCCTCATTTACAATAATATATATATATATTTTAGTTCTTTGATGTCTGATACCTGATCCCCCATGGTCACAAAAGCTGGTGTGCTTCTTCCATGCAGGTTTGTTGCTTCTGAGCTGGATGACCACTTGTTTATCATAAAAACCTTTAAGCTTCCAAACGCTATAACTTCTGATAGCCAGGCACCATCAGCTTTCTTCACGACATTTGCTTATGCATACATTTGTCCTCAGTAATCCTAATGTGGTGGACATACAATGATATGATTTTATGCTCCTTGATGCCTGATTCCTGATCCCTTTGACACCTTGTGATCACATAGGTTGGTGTGCTTCTTCCATGTGGGCTTTGTTGCGTGTGAGCAAGATGGCTGCTTGTTTACCTTCAGGCTTTTAAGATCCCAGACTATATATCAGTTGATAGCTGGGCACCATCAGCTTTCTTCACAACTTTTGCTCATGCACACATTGTCTTCAGTGATGGTGTTGAGAAGGTGAGCATCATGGAAGGCCAATTTAAAGAATTGTGTTCTTGCATTCAGGAAGCACTTTCATGGAGGCCCAATGCCTTAATACTCAACCTATAAATATGTGCATGTAATTCTATTTCCCCATCATAATATATAAATATATTTACCTATGCACATGCCTGTATTTAGACCTCTATAAATGCCCTTAGACTCATTTCTTTCCTTTTACTTCCCTCTTATCCCACTATCATGCTCCGCCTTCTTTTGGCTAACAGTAATTTGCCCTACTCTTGATGATCCTCTACCAGGCCTCTCACACCCTTCTTGTCACTGATTTTGAATCACTTGCTGTTCCTTTGCCCCTGGGTTTGTCAGCACCACCTCCTTCCCCCACCTCATATCCCTCTGGAGCCATCGGTTCCATCATTTTCTCCTCCAGATGGATCATCCAGCCCTTTTCTAAATAGACTTGCAGAGATAATCATATGTACAAAAAATGACTACAGTAAGATGAAGCGACAAAAGGAAACAAAACAACTACAAAAAGAAAAAACAATTCCCAGAAAATATATATATATAAATAATAATTATAAAGCAAAACCTGTAAATAATTCAAGGTCTGTTTGTTGACTTCTAGGAGTGACCACCAGTTGAATCTGATGGGGTTCCATGCTTTGACCCCAAAGTCTTATCCTTGGCACTCCCTGAAGACCTCCATGCTCTGCTCCCCCTGCTGCCCTGCTGCAGATCCTTAGTGGTAGGGTCAGACCAACTGCAATCTTGACATTGTGTCTCCAGTGTTGTTCCCATAGGTCTTTGGGTCAGAAAGGGATGTCAGAGAACACACTTCTGTTCATGCTATTTCACTTTCTTAGTGATCATCTAAAGAAATTATTTTCCATTGAGTCCTGAAAATAAGAGATTACACTGAGGAATCAAACATAGTATTGAGTTTACTCAAAATTGGAGACAGAAAATTGGAGTTAGAAGATCTAGAATTTAGATACTAAACTCGCAACTGACTATAGGACCTGGGGTGAGTCTTATTCAATATAATTAACTGTGATTAGGTTTTGGACCCTAGGTGCTCCTAGAAGTGTAAGTAAAGATATATCACTACAAGGGTTTCAATTCATGCATACATGGATTTTTTTCCCAAACAAAATGTGTTCAAACAATCTTTCCAATCAGTGGATGACTACAGACAAGTTCACTCAGTGATACATTTGTCTTAGTCACATTAGAATGTCTTCTAAAAAGGTCTATTGAAATATGTGATTTCTGGGGTTAAAGTTAGAGTTATGGATATGGTTAGAAAAAAATAAAGAAAAACAAAAAAACGAGACTCTGAAGGGATATCCTGAGCCAGTTAAATACAAAGGATAGAGGACAGCTTAGATGATATGGAAACTATTTGGGGAAAATCACTATGGCTTCTTCAGAACAAATTTTAAGAAAACTGAAAACTACATTGGTGATTAAAAGTCCAGGGAAATTGAGCCAAGAAAATTTTTTCCCACTATGACAATGTACCCAGTGAACTTTGAGAATGGTAACACTTATCCTGTAAGAATTTCGTGGAAAACCAAACTCCATCTATGTTCTTGCCCCTTCAAATTTCTTTTTGTTCTCCAAACTCAAAGAACATTTCCAAGGAACATGATTACCAAAATTGCTGTTTGGGCATGGTGTAAGTCAAAGACTGCAGAATTTTTCAGGGGGAGTTAGAAAGATCAAAGACACCTCTTTTATAAGAGAGTTAAAACTTGGATGCCAAGAAATATAGCTTCACATTTTAATACATTTAAGTGTTATTGACATATAATTCAATTACCATACAATTCAATGGTTTAAATATAGTAAAAAAAGACCTATGTAATCATCACTACAATCAATTGTAGTGATTGTATTGAATGAATTGTATAATCAATCAATTTTCTTATTCTTGCATGCATTATCAGCCCCCCTACATTTTGATGATCCTATTTAATACAAATTTGTATAATTTTGTTGCAATATATTTTAACGTACTGTGATATTTTCTGGTTATGGGATCATGGGAAACTTACTTAACCTCCCTTAATTTCAATAGCATTATCTTTCAAATAAGTAAGGCAAGCTCATTCGGTTATACTGAAAATTAAATGAGAAAAATGCATGTAAGGCATTTGGTCAAATGCTTGGGATCAAGTGCTTAATAAATATTATCTTTGTTTTCCTTTATGATAGCCTTTCCAAGGAGAAGGATGTGAGGTAGGGAGGATGACAAAGTCTTATAAATATACAATGCTAAAACAGCTAGATTTTGATGTAAGGACTGACACATTAATAGAATGGATATTAAAACTATTAAAGGCACATTGAGTGTATAATATATATAGCATTTGAATGTTTCAGACGGATTCAGGATACTACTTTGCAAAACTGTGTCTTGTTTAAATAGGAAAATGGGGCAATATAGTGCTTTCACCAATATGTTTGTTGTTTACAGCCATCACTTAAAGAAACCTCATACTACTTCAACTCTCATTCCTCTTCAATTTAAGGGGCTTCTAGAAATACATTCTGAACTAGACCTATATGATGGATGCAGGGGTAACTCCAAAATCAGAAGTCATCAATATATTTATATCTTCCAAAGATTGTACGATGAATTTTTCATATTGACTCATTTGCATATTTCCCATGAATTCTGGAAATTAATCCTTTGTTCAGTATATTTTTGTGAACACATTCATTTGCTTTGGGATTTGCCTTTCCGTGTCCTTTAAACTACACATTTTGTATTTTACTGTAGATTGTTATCAGTCGTTTTCTTCTTTAGATTGTGCTTTTTTAGTGCCTTGCTTTAGCAATGCTTTCCTACTTCATGACCATAAAGTGAATTCCTATACTTCTTTATAGGTTTCAAGTTAAAGAAAATAATTTATTTTATTTTATTTTTGAGACTATATTTTATATGCATAATGCAATGGCTTGGGTAATAGTGACATTGATAACAAGCATTGACAAATGTAAGGTTTCTTATCTTCTTTTTCAAAGTGATTCATCTCACACTAAAATAAACACAGTGCCCCCTAAGTTTCCTATCTAACCTTTGAAGTTGTAAATTTGATCCCACATAGCTAGGCCTTGAAAGAATACAATGCTCAAGGTAGACATTCTTTACTATTCAGCTAAGCTATGGTTTCGTGTTAAGAAAATTTGAGTGACTGTTTCTGGTTTATTGTTTAAGGTTTAATGATTATCTCAGGACAAAGTTTCAGGGTTTCATCCAGTCTCCATCGTGTGATCTCCAGCTTTGTTCTATCATTGAAGCCATATTTTCAAACTACATATCCTTCCTCTTTCTAACTCTTGCATGCCAATCACCAATAATTATCAATGCATCTTGACTGTATTTTTGATAAATTTCTGACTGAAGACACTGGAAAAATTCTCCAATTTCTTCATCACTATATTTATTAGTTGGTGCACAAATTTGAATAATCATATTTATTATATTTCATTGAAAGTGGGTTAGATTAAATACTATCACAGACAGTACTATACTTCAAAATTGAATTTGAAATGTCCTTTCCGTCAATGAATGCAGTGCCTTTCTTATTGATGGTGTCATTTCCGGGATAGAAAATCTATAACCAGAGTCAATAATCAGAAATAATGATCAGAGAAGCTGATTGTATGAAGAAGATTAAAACATCGGGATTTGAGGAAGGCTTATTAACAACCTGCAATATGTAGATGACACAACTTTTTTGCTGAAAATGAGGACTTGAAGCATTTGCTGATGAAGATAAATGATTTCTGCCCTCATTATGAATTACAACTCCATGTAAAGACCAAAATCCTTACAATTAGATTTATAGGTAGCATCATGATAAATGGAGAAAAGATTGAAGTTGTCAAGAATTTGGATCCACAATCAATGTGCATGAAAGCAGCAGTCAAGATATCAAAAGACTGGCTATGTTAAGTAGCTCTATTGCACAAGACTTTTTAAAGTATTGAAAAGCAGGGATCTTACTTTGAGTACTAAGGTGTACCAAACTCCAAACATGGTATTTTCCATATCCTCATATGCATGTGAAAGTTGGACACCAAATAAAGAAGATGGAAGAATTGATGCATTTGAATTGTGATTCTCGAGAGAATATGCATTGTTAAAAAGATCAACCCATCTGTCTTGAAAGAAGTACAACTTGAGTGCTTTTGAGAGGTAAGAATGACAAGACTTTGTCTTACATCCTTTGGACATGTCAAAAGAAACTTGTCCCTAAAGATGGGCATCATTCTTGCTAAAGCATAGGGGCAGTGAAAAAGAGGAAGGCCTTCAAAGTGATGGATTGACACTATGCATTCAAGCATAGAAACAATTTTAAGAATATCTCAGGACCAGGCCATTATTTTTCTGTTCTGTAGATCCTTATGGGTTAGAAGCAACTCGAGGGTGCCTAACAACAATAATCGACATCCATTTTCTATGCCTCTAGAAAATCTGGATGAAATTTTACTTGATGATGTTTACATATACAAAGATAACTGTATCAACATAATTCATTGAATAAATCACATATTTTTTTCAGTGACTTGATATGTTGAGTTTTCGGGTATAGCTGGTTCTTTTTCTGGGCAACCGCTTGGGTTCTCTTGCTTTATTTATTTGCTCAACTCAGCAAATGAAAATACTCAACCCTTGTTTATCTGAAAAATAAATTTAACTAGGCATCCTATATTTCATCTAGCAAACCTATTTGTAGCTTTGATTATACCACACTGTTTTGTTTGTTTTTGTTTGTTTTGTGGCATCACTACCCTGGTGGGGGTAGGAAGCCCAGCCTTGCTCCTGGAGAGCTGCTGCTGGATTTTAACTGTCGACCCTGTGGACTGCAGTCCTGCACACAACCACTACGCCACCAGGGCTCAGCCACCAAACTGTTTTAATAACTGTAAATTTCTAGTAAATCTTGATGTCTGCCACATCAAATCTTCCTACATTTTTTGGCTCCAAAAATATATGGGCTATTCCTGGCATGGTTATTATTTCAAATAAACTTTAGAACATTTTCTGAGACTTGTTCTATACATTAATAAAATATCAATTTTATAAATGCTCCATTTTCAAAGTGGAGAAATTGATTTCTCTAATTGTTGGTGCAGATTCTTATGCCCATTAAACCAAGCTCACTAATCTTATTTTTCAAGAGTACTGTACCTTTATTGATTTTTGTGTGTACTTGATCTTTCAATTACTGAGACAGAGGTGTTAAAAATTCTACCTATTATGGTAGATTTGTCAATTTCTCCTTGTAATTTGTCAAGTTATGCTTTGTAGGTTGCAAAGCTGTTATTAGGAGGCATAAAAGCATGCAATTGTGATATCTTCTGAGAGAATTATACCTTTCATCACTCTGTATTGACCTTTATTTTCCATAGTAATGCTTTTTGCCTTAAGGACTATTTTTTTTCAGCTAATAGCATAGCTACATTGGTTTTTTTTTCTGTACTTTGCCGGCATTTTTTTTCTTTTTACTTCTAACATTTCTATGCTATTATATTTTCACTGTAAATTTTGTTAAATCCACATATCTGAAATTATTTTTTCTGTTCTATACATTGTTTGAAATGTCTTATAAACGCCACATAGTAGAGTAGGTGAAACAACATTGTCTTTTTAAACTTGCCTTGGTTCATTAATTTATATTTAGTATAATTTTGTATATTTGTATTTATTTCTACAATTCTACTTTATATTTTCTGTTTTTCTGTCTTTTCTTTGCACACACACACACACACACACACACACTTTTCCTGACATCTTCTGGATTCCTTCCAAGTTTTTTTTCTTTATTCTTTTGCTTCCCTGGAAATTATACATTAAGTTACTATTACTTTAGTAATTATCATTAGGATCTTTGTAACAAGAAGCACATTTTAATTTAAAACCAGAAAATTTACACAGATTGGAAGGGAAATACCCAAATGTTAAAAGGTGCTGCTTTAGTTTTTTTCTAAATTGTCCTCTTTTGTTTTGTTTTTTAATTTGGTTGTGAACTAGAGGCAACTTTATGGAGCAGATGATCATTTTACATTCAAGTACTCACAAACATTCTGTTTCATTTTGTTCATTTTAATTCATTCCATGTAACAAAACCCACCCCATGTCCTCCCAGTGTTTCCTGTCTCCCTAACCCCTTCTTTCCTAATCCTTCTGAACTTTTCCTTGGACCCTTTGATCTCAAATGGTGCATTATTTTAAGAAAGGAGTCCTCAAACTTTCTAAACAGGGGGCCAGTTAACTGTCCCTCATACTGTTGAAGGGCTTGACTATAGTTTAAAAACACAAACAAACTATGAACAAACTCACTGTGGGCCTGCGGACCTGCAGGCCTGCGATGAGCTGGCTGCTAAACAGGATAGGCAGCAGTAGTAAAAACACCCGGTGACCTGATAAATGTCCTTGGTGGGCTGCATGTGACCCGCAAGCCATAGTTTGAGGACACTTTCGTTTTTTTGGCATCACTGCCTCTGGTGGTCATGGGTGCTACCCAATGCTACTCTGGAGAGCCACCATTGGATTTGAACCGCCAAGCCCACAGGCTGCAGTCCTGCACTCAACCACTTATGCCACCGGGGCTCAGCCCTGAGGACACCTGTTTTAAGGTATACCCACATCATTGTAGTTACTATTCTGTTATTTTACTGGAAACGGAAGTACGGAGATGAGTTCAGGTGCAGACCCGAAGTCACCAAGAATCATAATTTCTGGATTTCCATAAGCCTCTATCTGACCAGTAAGTTTAGTCTCCCTCACGATTTTACATTTTGTTCCACACCTTTCTTCTACTCTATGCAGATCCTTCTAATGTGAGCCCTTTCATAGAAGGTAGTAGTAGCCAGGGACCATCTCCTTAGATTGATGTCGGAGTCAAGGAGAATGATGTTTTTGTAGCCCTCAAAGCTAGAGAATTAACCCTAGGCACTGATTGGTTTTGTCTAATTAGTGTCAGCATCTGTACCCCTACTCCTTTTGGATGTTATTGTTGAAAAGTCATACACACCTTAACATTACTCATGCACCCCTGCTTCCTATGCATTGCTTGCTTTATTTTTGATATAGGTAAAGTTTATTGGGCCAACCTGGCCGATAAACACATGTGGGATTAATTGAAGGGTGGAGAGTTAAATGCCTTGATGAGCATCGCCTTTCTAGTTCTTGGGTCTCTTGTTCTCTGATGGTCGACCCAGAGTGCAGCTGTCTTAGCCAGTTCCCTGCTTCAGCTGGCAAGGCTCACTTCCTGCAAGATATCCCTGAGGAGAAGTTACATGAACCTACCCCAATGCATCCCTGGATGCTGGATCAACCACGTGGAAACCCCTGCCAGCACTGAAATGCTTATACGTTTGGTTTTCCTCCTGCAGGCAGCATCATTGCATGTGTTTTTTGAGATGGAGGAGCACTTTGTAGATTGGTGTTGGACATTTGGGCCAATGTTGGACTTGTGGGTTTGGGCAGCACTGGGTTAATGTTGTCTTGAAGTGCACTTATCCTTTATATAAAACTCTCTTATACATATGAGTTTCTGTGGATTTGATTCTCTAATGTATAAGACTAACACAATTTTTAATGATTTTTTTGCTGTGAATTTATGGTTAGGTGCCATCAGTTGGTTCTGACCCATAGTGAACTTATGCAAAAGAACAAAACACTGCCCAGTCCTGAGTCATCTTCACAATTATTCCTATGCTTGAGCCCATTGTTTCATCCATGGTGTCAATCCATCTCCTTGAGGACCTTCCTGTATTTTCTGCCACTCTACCAATTATGATGTCCTTCTCTAGGAACTGGTCTCCCTGACAAGATGTCCATAGACATGTAAGTTGAAATCTCACTGCCTTTGACTATAAGGAGCACTACTGTGAGGGGGTTTTCATTTCAGACCATCAATTCTGAATTTAGCAGGCCCCACTCCATATTCTGATCCCCCCATTTCTCTTCTCTTTAAAAAATTATTTTACAATAAAATGATTTATTTAAAAAAAAGGAGGGGGAAAGAGGAACTTATAACAAGGGCTCAAGGTGAAAATATTTGGAAATAAGGATGGCAGCATGTGTGCAGGTGTGCTCAATACAAATGATGTATGGAATGTTATGAGTTGTAAGAACCCCCAATAAAATCATTAAAAATCATTTTACTGGAGATTCATATAGCTCTTATGACAATCCATCTGTCCATCCATTATCTCAAGCCATCATCATTTTCAAAACATTTTATTTTGACTTGAGGCCTAGTACCAGCTCATTTCCCCCTACCATTCCTCATGAACCCTTGATAATTTATCGCTCTTTTTCATGTCTTACACTGATCTATGTCTCCCTTCAATCACTTTTCTGTTGTCTGTCCCCCTAGGCGCGAGTAATATGTAGATCATTGTGATTGGTTTCCCCTGTCTCCCTCCACCTTCCCTACCCTCCTGGAATTGATACTCCCATTATTGGTCCTGAGGGGTGTCTTATTTGTCCCAGATTACCTGTTTCCAACTATTATCTGTACATGCTCTGGTCTAGCTGGATTTGTAAGGTAAAATTGGGGTCATGAAAGTGAAGTGGCAGGCATTAAAGAGGAAAGTTTTATGTTTCTTCAATGCTATACAGTACCCACCCTGATTGGCTCATCTCTTCCTTGTCAACCTTCTTTTAGGGGATGTCCAATTTTCTACAGATTGGCATTGGTTCTGCACTCTCCCTCATTAACATAGATAGGTTTTTTTTTTGTTCTGGGTCTTTAATGCATGTTACCTGCTCCCATTAACACCTCACGATCACATAGGCTGGTGTGCTTCTTCCATGTGTGCTTTGATGATACTCAGCTAGATAGCTGCTTGTTTATTTTCAATCCTTTAAGACCAGAGATGCTATGTCTTTTGATAGGTGGGCACCATCAACTTTCTGCACCACATTTACTAATACACCCATTTTGCCTTCAGTGATTACGTCAAGAAGATGAGCACCACAGAATGCCAGGTTATCAGAACATAGTGTTCTTGCATTGAGGGAGTATTTGAGTAGAGGCCCAATGTCTGTCTGCTACCTCAATATTTAACATATAAATATATGTACATAGATCTATTCTATTGCTATATATAAATATTTACATATGTACATGCCTATATTTAGACCATTGTAAATGTCCTTTGACTCCTAGTTCTTTCATCTATTTCCTTTTCCTTTTCTCTATTCCCATGATCCTATTTGGCCTTCATTTGGGTTTCATTAATTCCTCTCAGCTACATGACCCTTGATCACGTCCCTCCAGGCATTTTATGCCCTCTTTCCCATTGATTTCAGATCACTTGTTGATCCCTTGTCTCTGTGTTGGTTGGCACACATCTTCCTTCCCCCCACCTCCCCCTCTCCTCTGTCCACACTGGACAGGACCACACAATGGTCGTGTTGTTTTCTCCTCCGGATTGTGAACACTACCTGCCTTATCTAGATAGGCATGCAGAGACAATAATAAGCACAAAAACAAGACAAAGCAAAAGAAAACAAAAGAGCAATAGGACGAAAAAGAAAAGCCTATAAATAGTTCAAGGTCTGTTTGTTGACCTTTAGGAGTGTTTTCTGATAGAGTCTGATGGGGTTCCATGCCCTGGCCCAAATGTATATTTTTGGTATTCTCCTGAGATTTCACTGGTTTGGTCCCCTTACGGCTCTATTGCTCATCCTTATTGTTTTGCTCCGGTATTCTAGAGTAGATCGGCTACATTTCCCACACTGTCTCCAGTGTTATCCCTCATAGCACTATAGGACAGAGAGGGACGATATCATGTCTGATGGTGGGGCCAGCCTGTGGTCCTCTCTATGCATTGGCTTCTCTGAGCTGTAGCTTCAATGCTGTCCTGTGAAGTGCATTCTTCTTAATGGAGGGGGAGGGCAGGTTGTCCATATAGTTGATATTGGGGTTTCCCCTGCAGATATCTTTATTGGTTCCCTGCTTTATGCTGGTATGTTGCATTCATGTCTTGGTGCACCAGGTTGAAGTGTGGTCCCTCTATCCCTTGTGGAGATATAAATGAAACCCTCCTATTGGGTGGGTTAGTGCCCCCACTATCCATGTCTATTTTTGCTTTCTTACCCTTTCCTTTTAAGTTGTCTGCCATATGGATCCCTGGATTGGGTTTTGTTCCTTTCAGAGAAACTGGAGCTCACACTAGAAATGTATGTATCTCATAGCTTCTCCCCTATGTCCCTTTTGCATTTTTAAGCTTACCTCTGTGGAATCATTTTGTACTTTTCCTTTTGTGCTTGGCTTACTTTGCTTAGCATAATTTCCTCTTATACTTCTTATTCGGTTATAATATTCAAGCATTTGTCACTGCTGTTTAGGCATGCATAGAACTTCATTGTATGTATGTGCCACAGTTTTAAAATTAATTCATCCACTGATGAAAATTTGGGTTGTTTTCCAATCCTTGTGATTGTGAACTGTTCCATGATGAACTTTGGAACACAGATTTCTGGCTGTGGTTTGTTTCTTGCTTCTTCTGGGTATATGCCCTATAGGTAGATTGCTGGGCTATGATAGTTACATTATCTGGTAACAGTTTGGGGGTTAAGAGTGTAGGGGTGGAGTCTATCTTGTCAATCAGGATATAGCCAATGATGCCTCTGTGTGGGCATGACCTTCTCCTGAGGATTCTGGGAACTTCTGTATTTCCTCCTTGGAAATACACTCTCTCTCTGATCACACCCTTGGAGCCTTCTACTGACAAGGCTCACTCCCTCTGAGATATCCCTGTGGAGAAGACACAGGGAGAGGAGTTGATGGACCCAGATCTCTGGAGCCAGAGAAGTCACATGGAGACTACTGCCAGCGCTGAATTGCTTCCAATGCCACTGGATCCACAAGACTTCCCAACCACTGGACTGTGATCTTCCTGCATTCGATGACATTGCTCGTGTTTCATAAGTCTGAAGAGGATTTTATAGATTTGTAGAGATATATGGGCTAATATCACACTTATGGACTTGATCTGTACTGGACTGAGATGTTTTCTTAATATTCAATTGCTTTTGTATATAAAGCTCATTCTTTTTTTGTTTGTTTGCGGGCATCACTGCCCTCTGGTGGTCGTGGAAGCTACCCAGCCTTGCTCCTGGAAGAGCTGCTGCTGGATTTGAACCGTCAAGCCTGTGGGCTGCAGTCCTGCACTCAACCACTATGCCACCGGGGCTCAGCTCTAAAGCTCATTTTTATATACAAAAGAGTGTCTATAAATTTTGCTTCTCTAGTCTCCCCAGACTAACATGTGGATCATATGGTAATTTGATTTCCATCTGTTTTAGATTTTGCCAAATCGATATCCACAATGGTAGTGTATACCTACAGGCTTGCTACCAGTGGATGAGAGATCCTATATCAAGAATAATGTATCCAGCCAAATTATCTATCAAGATAGATGGAGAAGTAGGAGTCTTCCTATACAAGGAAAACTCAAAGAACACACAGAAACCCAGTCCTACAAAAGATCCTTGCCGACCCAGTATAGACGAAGAACA
This sequence comes from Nesogale talazaci, assembly GCA_004026705.1. Classification (NCBI taxonomy): domain Eukaryota; kingdom Metazoa; phylum Chordata; class Mammalia; order Afrosoricida; family Tenrecidae; genus Nesogale; species Nesogale talazaci. The sequence continues at coordinate 12,250 of PVJH01014524.1, read as the reverse complement.
GCACTCACCAAACACAAATTGGTCAACCCCAACAACCCTTGTTATTTTCTGGTATTTTTTAATTGGGCTACCTTTGAGGGTGATAGGTTGTATCTCATAGTTGTTTTAATTTGCATTTCTCTCAAGGCTTATGATCTAGAATATTTTCTCATATTGTTTTTGGCCATTCAGATTTCTGCCATTTGTGAAACTTCTTTTCAGGTCCATTGCCCACCTCCTCAATGGACAATTCATTTTTTTCTTATTGTAAGCTCGCCGAGTATTGTAGATTTTAGTAAAAAGGTCTTTGTCTGATGGGTTATTGCTAAAGATGTTTTCCCAGTCTGTGGGTTCTCTTATTATTCTCTTGGTGAATATTTTCAATGAACAGGTGTTCTAACTTCAGTATCCCCCACTAGTCAATTTGTATCTTTCATTATTTGTGTTTGGTGAGTGCTGTTCTTCTATCTATACTGGGTTGGCATTACTTTCCTCAGATTTGGTATGATTCCAAGCAGCATTCTGAAGATTTGATTTTGTGACAGATCAACGTCTGCTTCTTCTATGCACATCATTAAGTTCAAGACTCCTTCAGATATGACCTTTGGTTTCTCCTGCTTTTTCATAGAGGTTGTTGGGGTTGGTTGCTGGTTGTGTTGTGTTGCTTTAGAGGATGCTGAAGCCATTTTCAAGAGAGTTGAAGAACACTGGACTTTCTCTTTGGGATACCAGTGAGAATGTTTCTTAGAACTGGCTGCAGCTAATTGCACTGTGGGGTCAGGCTACCACTTTATCCTCCTGCGGTCTCATTCTTTCCTTAGCCAGTCAGTATTGTGTTATTTGGGAAACAAGTTGGATGGTCCTCTCATGGGATGCTCATTGGCTGATTGTGGACCCATGAGGATGGTGCTGCACTGAATGATCTCACAGGAAGTCATGGTGCTGTAGCTCTTGACAGCTTGGGATACCTCAGAAGGTGTACAGGGGTGTCTGATGCAACCAGAGTGCCATGGAGGGCCGGTGGGTGTGTTTGCTTGGTGTAGAGCACTGCAGATGGTGGGCAGAATTGCCCTACTCATCAAGATCGTTGTATAGATTGGTCAGAGGTTCCCACAGCAGTGTGGCACACTGGGGATGGCTGACAAAATTGCCTTAAGCTATACGAAGCACAATAGTAGGCCAAAGTCCCCTCAGTCACATGAAAACATGGATTAATTAGGTAGATTTAGGTAACTATTTGCCCATTTGTTTCAGGTACAGGCTCTTCTAGTAAGTAGTATGCTGTTAATCTTTTTACTTCATTTGGATCTGTTGTGTTGCCATCCTTTTCATTTCTAATTCTAGATATTTGCATCTTTCCTTTTTTGCCCTTTGTTAATTCTGCCAGAGTTTGTCAATTTTATTACTTTTTTCAAAAAATGAACTTCTTGGTTTGTTACTATTTCCATTAGTTTTCTTTTTCCCAATTCATTGGTTCTGCTGTAATCTATATGATTTCTTTTCTTCTGTTGACTGAGTGTTTATCTTGTTGCTACTGTTCAAGTTTCAGAGGTATTGCATTAAGGGGTCGCTTTCAAATTTCTCATTTTTTTCATGTGTGTATTAATCACTATATATAACCCTCTAATAACTATTTTTGCTGTGTCCCAAATGTTTCAGTATATTATGTTATTTTTCTCCTTTGTTTGAATGACTTTCTTCATTTCTTTCCTTATTTAATATGCAGTCATTTTTAAATCAGATGTGGTCAGTCTCCATGTATTGGGCTTTATATTCTTGTTATTTCTAGTATTGATTTCTAGTTTCAGAGTTGTAGTCTGAGAAAAAGGATTGTAAGATGTCAATATATTTTTACATATATTAATGCTTGCTTTGTGCTGTAACATGTGGCCTGTGTGTGCTAGAGAAGATTGTATACTGATCTGTTGTTGGGTGGAGTGCTCTGTACATGTCTCAGAGGTTAAGCTTTTGTATTGTTTTGTTTTGTTTGTATTGTTTAGCTCTTTTGTTTCTTTATTGAGTTTCTTTCCTAATGATGTGTCTTTCATTGAGAGTCCTAGATTGAAGTCTTCTTCTATTATCACCAAATTGTTTCTCTTCAACTCTGTGAGTGCTTGATAGATGTATTTCCTTGGAGTTGCTTATGTTTATTCTGATAATGATGAATTATTTTATGATATATTTTCTTTACCTAGTGTTCCTTTAATCATTATGTTGTACTTATTCTTATATCTCAGTATGTTATTTTCCTCGAAATCTATTTTCTCAGCGATTAAGGTTGCCACTGATGTTTTGCTGATGCTGTCATTGTCATGGTAAATTTGTCTCCATCCCTTGGTTTTTAATGTAGTTTTTGTTTTGACTCTAAGGTATGTCTCTTGAGGCAGCACATACACTAACTCTAGATTTAATACATTGACAGTGATATTATATATATATATATATGGAGTTTGCTGTTATTTTGCTGTGTGTTTGCTTTTCTTGTGTGTGTGATTTCATTGATGTCTATTTTCTGCTTTTATTTCTGTGCTATTTTGAGTGATGTCATCATTGAAATGGTTTGTTAGTAGTGTTTTCCTGTGTGTTGCTTTCATATTTGTACTCCGTTGCTATTGATTTTCTATCATTGTGATTCCATTAGTATTTTTTGCAATACTACTCTTGTTTGTACATATTATTTTAATTTTTACTGTCTGGAACAATTTTTACTGTCTGGAACTATCATTGTTTCTTGTTTCTGGGTAATAGCTTTGCTGGGCATAGGACTCCTGGTTGGCACCTTTTTTCACCCAGAAAGAAAAGATATTGTTTTTATTTAATATGTGAATCTTTTATATGTATTTTCCCTGTAATTCAGCTCAAGACTCTCTCTTTTTCCTCAAAATTGGATAATTTGACATACTCTATTTCATGATGTGTTTCTTTTGAGAACTATCCTATTTGGATATCTCAGATTCTTGAATAGTTACTTTCTTCTCTTTTATGATGTCAGGGGAATTTTCTTCCCTGATTTCTCATATTATTTTTCAATAAAATTGTTGAGGAAAAAAGAAGAGGAGAAAAGGGAAAACATACTGAAGTGACTAACCAGGAAACTATAAAGATTTACTGGCTGAAAATGGAGGAACAGATAAAGAGCAAAGTCCAGTCTCTTATGAATCTGAAGTCGAAGTAAACTCTAATTCATGTTTATCTATCATGTCTTGTCAGTAAGCCCTGTTATCTCCCTTCTTGCAAAATTCAGAGGAATAGTTTTATCAGCTAATTTGTAGATGTAAGTTTTTTAGTGTCTCCAAAAACAGTTTTAAGAAGCAAGAAATCCTACTTCAACTCATATTTAAAGTGTAACTGCTTTTTATGACATGAAATCATTTATTGGTCATTTGTTTCTTGATACAACCAGAACATAGTGTGATGTTGAATTGTGGGAAGATTGGCTGCTTGGGATTTCAAAGAAAAATGTGGTTGGGGAGAGGGGAGTTTCTGTATTACAAATACAAAGCATATTTATTGGAAATTTGAAGTCACTGTGTGATTTGAACATTTAAAATTCTGTTTCCATGTCATTATTTTTAGCAGAATTGTGTCTGAAAATTATCTTCTCATCTGACTCTTGTATCAGGACTGTGTTCTTTCTGTAACACTTTTGCTTATGGTAGTCTCATTTTCCTGATAACTTTGATATATATTATAACGGGTTGAAAATTTGAGTGTATAGTGTGATATTAAATTGTGAGTTAGCAGGATTTCTGATGTAACCACTTATCAAGATTTGAAGATAATGCTACTTGTGTCAGTTACATAATGTATCGTCAACTTGAGGATAGGGTGGAGTCAAACCTGTCAATCAGATCACAACTTGATGACCTCATTTGGAGGCATGATGGAGTTAAAAAGCACTGCAGTCCAGAAAAAGCTCTCTTTGCCTCATATTTCTGGTTACAAGACACATGGAGCTACACCGATAGGACCAGAGTCCTGGAACTGGAGGAGTCACATGGAGAAACACACTAGCAGTGAGATGCTTCCACTGTTACTACATCTACAAGACTTTCCACACACTGGCCTGTTAGATCTTCCATTGCATGTGTTACATGATTCTGAAGAAAAATTGATAGACTGATATCAGACATATGGGCTAATATTGGAATTATGGATTTAATCTGTATGGGGTTAGGATATTTTAAAATATATAATTGCTCTCTTATATAAGACTCTTTCTTACATGCATATGAGTGTCCTGAATTTGTTTCTCTAGTCAACCCAGCCTAAACACACTACTTGATATCCTCTTAATGAAAATTTGTCTTCAAATTTAAAATTGGAAAGTCACTGGCATTTAGAAAAGAATTATAATTGCTTGCTATTATTGGATTTTGGTGTGTTCACTAAGAAGTGCACACAAATGGTTCATAATGTCTCTGAAGTGATCTCAAAACAACCATAAAATAACAGTTTTTGAAAAAAAACAAATAAATCCCAAACAAATTCAGCAAGGCCAATTACAATAAGGAGACTGTTTAGAAATTGGAAAGCATCTTGCTAGCGAGCAGGGAAAAGAGGAAATGGGCTCTGTATTTTGTAGCGAAAAGAGCTAAGCAAAACCAAGGCCCCGAATCATTGGTGCCAAGTTGTTTCCCACTCAGAGGAACCCTCCAGAGTCTATGAGGCTGCAAGTCTTTATGAAAGCAGATGACGTCATCTTTCTCCATTAGCAGCTGGTGCGTCCAAACCACGGGCTTTCGGGTTAGCAGGCCAAAGCATAGTCCACTACAGCGCTAGGGGCCATACCCCAACCTCCTCCGTTAAAACCACAGATGCGGAAATGGAAGAGTGACCAGATCGAAAAGAAAATTGAGGATTTTTTCTCGGAGACCACTTATCCTCAGGAAGAGATATTAACTGGAATTGTATGCTAATGTTGGATCAATATTCCCGCGCCTTGAGGGAAGTAGAAAAACTGAAGCAACTTTTAGTTAACAGGCCACTTCATTCTAGTTATCATTGGGAACAAAATGTTTAGCCATTCATTTTTTGAGATCAGGAATATTAATTTGTACAGTGTATATTCCCCTTGTTCTGAAAAAAAAAACAAAGGGCAATTTGTAAGTCTTATCTTAGTCATATAGGGAAGGGTAGTGGCAAAGGTCAGTTGTTATAGAATCAGGTATTGTGGTAAATTGATTCTGAGGAGTAATAAATAAAGGAGATACATTCTATTTGGTTAGTATTAGCTCTGACTTGGGGACAAGTAGATGTCTGGGGTCTGTAGGAAGGAGAGAAGCCTGACTAAAACTTGGGCAAGTCAAAGAGAGGGTAATAAATGGCCAATTGTGAACACTTGGTCAGAAGAAGAGGTAAATGCTACAAGAAATCTTTAGATGAAATATTCCAAACACTGGAGTCTTCATCTAGGTGTGGAGCCATGGCATTTGAGAAATTTTGAACTCAGAGTCATTGGACTTCTGCATAATGGAGTATTTTTATCTGGAGCTGGTGAAGACATGGCATTTCTACAGGTATTCAAACCATTAAGGTTGTTTGAGGAGGCTTCCCACAGAAAGTGGTGTTTATAACAGAAGGCATTAGTCAGGTGGAGAGGAAAGGGCCAAGATAATTTGGTATAGAAATCTACTACGCCAAACCATGCATATTGAGAAAACTGCATGAAACAGGATCATTGTGGCAAATGCTTGAACCCTCTGCCCTCTTTGTTCTTAGCTCAGACCTGTGGTATCAGTCAGTCCACTTAGCTGAGTGTGAAACTATTACTATGATTTACATGTGAGAAACCAGAAACCAGAGAAACAAGAGAGATGATCATTATTTTATGTTATGTGCTGCACAACAATGTAAAAGAAGTTTTAATAGATCTTTCTTTGATGTTTTTAGGTCATTTTTTTTCAGTGAAGGAAATTCAAAACTTAGAGGTCAGTGCCATCCAGTGACTAGATGTGGAACTGTTGCTTGAACATGAACTAAGAGGAAACCAGGTTAGGAGAAAGGGAGGGGATGTCTCAGAGAGAATTTTCTGGAAATTTATGTAGCAAATGAAGCATTAATATGTAACTCAGTCTAAGTCCAAAGACATCAAATCTTATGACAAAGGTTCATGTGTTAGTCTGGGAAGACTGAGAAACATATCCATAAACATGCATATGTATATGAGAGTTTTATACAACAGGGTAATTGCACATTAAGAAAGCATTCCAACACAGTCCAGTCCAAGTTCATAAGTTCATTAGCCCATATGTCCAATACCACTCCATAAAGTTCTTTTCAGATTCCTGAAATACATGCAATGCAGTCAAATGCAGGCCAATTCCAGTCAGTGGGTAGAAAATCTGTGGATCCAGTGGCATTCTAAGTGTCTCAGCCCTAGCACGGGGTCTCTCTGTGGCTTCTCCAGCTTCCAGGGTTGCATCAGGAGAGGTAGATCCATGTGGCTTCTCCTCAGGAATGGCTCACAGGAAATCAGCCTTTGCAGTAGAGAATTTCCAAGTGACTCCTGCCTCCAAGAAGGAAGTCCCGGATTTCCCAAAATTCTCATGACAGACCATGCCCATACAGAGGTCTCATTGGTTTTCTATAGAATAACAGTCTAAACTCCAGCCCTACACTTTTAACCCTAAAATTGACACCAGATTAGGTAACTTCCACAGTTCATTCATCCTCTCCCACAATGAGAATAAAGTTGTGTGTGTGTGACACACCATTATATTCAAACATAATAGGGGAAACTCTTTGCTGGGCTGAGCTTTCATAGTACACATTTTTCCCACTAGGCAAGCATCTAGCAACAGGCTCTGAATTAGTGCACTTAGTGACCCCACCTAGGAAGATATTTTCTTGTCACAATAAATTTTTTCCTAAAAGCAGTTTTGTTTGAAACCAGTTTTTTTTGTGATGGCTGATTTAATATAACAGTGTGAGGCTGTGAAATGTTTTCTGCTCAGAAAAAAATGTCGCAGAAACTGTTGTGATATTAAATGTATCTTTCAATGACAGAGCTATGGGGAGAACTCAAGTGTATGGTTGTTTTCTCATTTTAAAATAGGTGAAATGTCAATTGTTGATGAACCTCATTCTGGATGTCTGTCAACTTCCCAAATGGATGAAAATGTCAACAAAATTTGTACACTTGCGCTTGAAGACCAATGATAGACCATTGAAAACATGGTGATGTTATCTGGACTTTCTTGGAGCTCAGTTCAGTGAATTTTAATGGAAAATTTGGGAATGAAAAGGGTGACTATTACAGCACGTATAGAAGAAAATCCACTTATTTCACAATATATGGATTGAGATAAAGGCCATCAGGTAGAGATCAAACCAAACCCAAGTAGGTACATGTTAATCCAACACAAAGAAGGAAAGGGAGTAAGGAAGATGAAGAAAGGGGGGTGGGTGGAAAAATTGAGATGTAGGCATGCAGGGGAGCAGGAAACTAACCCACCCAATGGGAGAGTACTGGTTGTATCTCCACAGAATTTGGAAGATCCATATAGACTTCATCATGGTGTTCCAAACCATGAGGACAATGTAACCAAATGGAGGAATGCTTGAAAAGAGTGGGTTACAGAGCTGGCCCTAACCAGGGCCAAACTTGCCCCCACCTTAGCAGTAAACACTAAACATTCTGGTGGGGGAAAGAGGCCAACATGTCCCACAAAGAAGCAAACCAAGAAGGAAAAAGAGAAAGGGAAAGTTGGCCTAGAATACACTTTTGCACACAGAACCAGGAGGACAATGTCCTTACACGGAGCTGCTAAGGCACAGAGAGTACTTTAGGAATGACAAATGTTAGTGATATGTTGCTCTCTTACTGTAGCATTCTGTGAGAGGACAATAATGGAGACACACAGGTTGGGGGGAGAGGTAATGTTGTCTGAGCCCCCACGGTGTGGCAAACCAAGAAGAGAGCATAACATATCAGCAACTAGAGCAAATCCAAGCCACAAAATCCCGAAAGAGTCCCCAAAATAGACTTCAGGCTAGGAATGGCAGTTTTTGGAACTCTCTAGGACATGGGAGGAGATAGTAAAAAAAGTCAATGGCCAGACCTGGAATTTTACATGTTATCTCTCTCTCTCTCTCTTCTCTCTCTCCTTCTCTGTCTCTCTCTCTGTCTGTCTCTCTCTGTCTCTCTTCCTTTTTCCTTTTCTTTTTTCAATCTTTTGTTTTATCGTTGTGTGGTCTGTCATTGTTGGTTCGCTTATTATATAAGACAGGCATGGGAAGCAAGGTTAATGAGAAAGCAGTGGGACCGATGTCCCTGGTGGGTCATGATGGGAGAAGGTGACAAGGGTGTGGTGTGTGGTGAACAAATAATGCCATAGACAAGGGAATAACTAGGGAATTAAAATCAACAAGGTGATTGTAGAGATCCTGTGGTTGTTAGAGCAACAGCAATCTAGCTGAGAGGAAGTATTAAGAGGTGGAAGTAGGGGGAACGTGATGGTGGGGCAGGAGGAAGGTAAAAGGAAACAGGAAGATTCTAGGAAGCAAAGCTATGGATAGAGGTGTTAGCATATATGTGTACATATGTAAATATATTAATCAATAAAAGTAGAGGTATTATATATATATATATATGGCAATGCACTGAGGATTTGAAGGACCTTGGGCCTCAGCTCATTTCATCCCTCAATAAGAGAACACTTTATTCTAACAAATTGGCATTTTGTGATGCTCAACCCCCACCCCCACTCCCATCACAATTGCTGAAGACAAATGGATGCATAAGCAAATGTAGTAGAAGAAAGCGGATGATGTTTGGCAATTAAAAGTTATAGTGTGTAGGGTCTTAAAGGCTTCAAGTTTAAAAAAGTGGACTTTCAGCAGTGAAGCAACAAGTTCACACGGAAGAAGCACACCAGCTGGTGTGATCATGAGGTGTCATCAGGACTAATTATTAGGCATCAGTAGATTTCTAACAAACAAACAAAAATATCTTGTTGAGAATGAGGAGGATCAAAGCAGAGACCCAAAGCCTACATCTGTAGGTAATGTAACATCACCCTACAGAGTGGCCACAGGAAAGGGATGAGTCAACCAATGGAACACACAATATTCTGGTTTCTTGAGGCTTTCTTACCCCCACCCTCCACCAACTATCATGACTCCCAGTGCTACTTCTCACTGTGGGGTAGACTGGAGGATGTACACAGGTATAAACAAGAGAAAAAAGCTCACGACACAATAAATCCAGGAGCAGGAATGGGAATAGTGATACCAGAAGGGAAGAGAGAAGGGTGTGGGGGGAGGGAGGAGGGGAGGAAGGGGGAATTGATTGCAATGATCATCACATAACCACATACCTGACTCCAGGGGAAAGAGCAACAGAAATCATTCATTGTGAGATATGAAAATAATAATAATACTTTATAAACTGTCAAGAGGCCATGAAGGTAGGGAGAGGAGGGATGGAAAAGAAGAGGAGCTGATACCAAGGGCTCAATAGAAAGTAAATGTGTAGAAAAGAATGATGGCAGTCTGTGTACAAATATGCCTGGAAGAGTTGATGTATGGATTTTAATAAGAGTTGTAAGAGCCCCCAATAAAATGATCTTCTATTTTTTTTTTAAAAAAAAGAAGTGGGGCTGTGAGATTTGTACCTTGGATTCTGATGGTCCAGCAAAAATCATGTCAAGTGGAAACATGCTATTCTTTGAAAAGAACAATTCTGAAGCAACCCAGACATTTTTCCCACGTTACTTCCTGGGGAGGCATCACGGTGCTACTCTGACAATTGCGAAAGCAAATCTCAATCTAACCGTCACCTTGTCCCCCAAAATGTTCAGAATGTGAAATCAAAATGAAGATGATGCTCTATTTTTCTTGTTGTGTGTCAGACTGTTTATCAGGCTTTCTATTCAGAGGTTCTGAAATGATTGTGTAACAGTGTATTACTCCAGTCTGGTAGACTGGGGCCTGGATTCACTACCTCGACAATGCACCTGCTCATGTGGCCATTTCTGTGTGCCACTTTTTTGGCAAAAAAAAAAAAAAGTGTGCCTCTCTTGGCCCACACAACTGATTCACTGGGCCTTGCTTTGTGTGACTTCTTTTTGTTTCCACAAATTCAGAGGGACAGAGAAGGACAGCGGTTTGACATCGTAAAAGAGGAAGAAAAACACCAAGAAGGTGCTGTCTGCTAAACAATCAGATGAATTTGAAAAATGTTTCCAAGAATGGAATTACATAGTCAGCATTAAGTGTAATGGAGATTATTTTGAAGGTATTTTCTTTAAAAATGTAATGCATAAATTCAGAAAAAATTCTGGGGTTTTTTTGGCACTCTTGAGTATATAGTTCAAACTTTGTGTGTTTATGTTTATAATTTGCTTTTGCATTTGGATATCTCATTGGGTTTTGTATTATAATATTTTTGTTGCAATGGACAGTTCTTTTATTATTTCAATATAGACACTGAGAATAATTGTTTAGACAAACAGATGTGCTCATATACCTGCCTGTCCAAAATAGATTCCAGATATTTTCTCAGCGATTCACATTTCTTTAAGCGTGAGATTCTTGTTTGTGATCTAAAAGGACCTTATTTTTCCAATTCAATTTATAGCCCAGTTATAAGACAGTTTAGTAGTACACACCGAATATGAACATTCCCTCTGTCTCTGCCGAGCCCTCCTGGTGGTGAAAATAGTGGTGGAAATGAGATCCCTCTCTTAGACCTAAAGGTGTAGGATTCTGTCAGAACCCTCTAATGATTCGCAAACTGCAAAACCAGTCACTTTCTCTGAGTCCAACTGTGTGGTGGCCAATGGCTCCCACTCCACACACCTGCAGCATCCTGTGGAAATGTCAGGCTCCCTCCCTTCGTTAGTTCAGACCTCAGTTGCTCTAGACCGCTCTCTTTCACCCTCATTCACTTGCAGCTGAGTCAGGTCAGACTGGCTCTGTCTCTCTTGGCCCCTTCCCCAGTGAATCTATTGGAAAGAACTGCAAACTCCAGGGAGAGGGCTATCTTTGATCTAGCAGGGGAAAGGGGGATGCAAACCTAGATGGTAACTCCTGAGAAAGGGCTCACCCACCACAGCTGCCATGTCCCCAGTCCTGCAAGCTCAGTCACCACTCAGAAAGCTGCACTGAACCTCTCTCTTCCAAAGTCTTTGTCGCCCTCAGAGAATCGCCCCAAGAGCCTGCATCATGTGTCAGGCAGAGTCAGCATCGAGCCTCCAAGGTGGGAAATAAGTGGGCTTGAGTAAGCATAACTTCAAATTGTAAGACAGTTAAGAGGATAATGGGAGGGAAATAATGAATGTGATAAAGTCTATTATAGTGTTGATAGACATTTTGACTAAGGCTTAAGTAAATTAATAAGCTACTATGAAACTATGAAATTAGCTGCTACTTGAACAGCTCATGCTATAGAACTAGGACCCAAGGCCAGACGGTTTTGTGTGAGGAAGCTTCACACCTCACACGTGGATGTTGGGCCATATGCACGGGCTTGTCCAGGATGTACTTTGAGCTTCTCAGAAGCACAGAGGGGAGGTAATTACAATGAGAGAATTACTAGAATCCAGAGGTAAGTTGATTAGTTTACACTGGAGTTCCTTTAAGCCAGACAAATACTTAATTACTATAACCAGTATGCACAAATGTAGAATTAGATCTAAAGTTTTTCCCAGTATGCCCTGAAGCCTCCCAAGGTGTAAACGCTGGAACCTCGAGTGGCCTGGTATTCGGTGCAACCCTGGACATTATTACATCTTGTTCTGCTGGACGTGTACCACTTTTAAATAAAATACAATGGAATGCTTAGAAGGGTTTTTTTTACTGTCAGAAAAGGAATATTTTAAAATGTGAAAGCCGGGTTAAATATTTGTCACCAAATTTACAGGCTTTGCTAAAATATCCATAATCATAAAAGAGTTTCATTAAACAGTGGGAGAGAGAAGGACAAATATAGCGAGAAATAATTTGCCAAAAAAGGAGGATGCTTCTATAAAAACGGTCTGGAAAGATGCTATTAACTGAAGAAATGAAAACTAGAGATGTCATAACACACAAAGAAAAATTGACAGATATGTGTATGGTTTGCAAAGTTTACAGTGTACACATACCTATTGAACACTTACAGATATTTAAGGTAGGCAAACACATGATCTAAAGAGAAACCAAGCTGTAAAAGAGGCACCAATGTCGTTGCACTTGGCATCAGTGGACCACAATGAAAGGACACACAATTATTACCCAAGGAGACATTTTGCTATTTAGCATTTCATAATTAGCACATTTGTGGTGA